>VXBZ01005393.1:234749-300026 GCA_013399135.1 Heliornis fulica
TATTTTATTTTATTTTATTTTATTTTATTTTATTTTATTTTATTTTATCATCTTTTACCTTTCATTGGTGAAGTCGTGGCAATATCTAGCAGTATGTCTGCATGTTTCCAAAAGATTTCAGGTATCTGACTAGTTCATCTGTGGGCTGCAGTGTGATTGAGACAAAATTATGAGGCTAGTGGTAACGAATCACAGAATCATAGAATGTACTANTGAACAAAGTGGTCAGGAAGAGGAGGGGTGTTTATACTTTAAGGAATAATACGAAACTCTGTGACTTTGTATCACACTGTATCCCTCTGTAATCCAGGGGAAATCACTTGAATGGGATTTTTGATCAAATTAAGAGTCGCAAGTTGTTTTTAATCTGGGACATATAAAAATGGTGAGTTTTCTGTGACTGAAAATATCAGTTGAAGCTGTGTTTGAAGTCACTGATATTTTGAAGATACACAGTGTTGAAAAAAATGATCTTAATTATCTTTTTGACAGCCAAACTTAGAGCCCAGAGTTGCCATAATCTCTCTGTGTTTCATTTACCCCTTTCTTGAAATGGGTATAAAATCAAACCCTTATTTTGGAAGTCACTGTGAAAACAAAAGTGTATTTTTAAGTATCTGACTGTTTTATGAAACAGACTTTTTCTGTGCTATATCCTGTGATAATGTTCGGTAATGTCAACTTTTCTTCATTATAGATAATAGCAGTTGTAGATTTAATCACTCTGACAGCAGATGTTGGTACAACTGTGACAACTGTTTGCTAATTAGGTTGCTTTCTTGGTAGGGTTTCTGAGGGATCTGCTTTGTAATCCAAATGGAAATATTTGCACAGTGAATTATAATGTAAAATAATTTTCTACAAATATTCTAGATTTGGTTATTTTATTTTATTTTATTTNTACTAAGGTTGAGAATTGTTTTAAAATTTTCCTTTCTGTACCCATCACTTGTGTCCTGCTATGTATTTTGCTCAAAAGTTCCATTTGCATCCTAAGGCCCTTGCTTTTGGTAATGTTTAATGCTCAGAGTGGCAGGAATCGTTTGGCGATACTGGGATTGCAGGCCTGCAGAAAGTCTGATCTGAGGTTTAATGAGTTATTACTGTGCCCACAAAGCAAACATTAGCTCTGACTTGTCATCCATGGGGTGTCTTGCTGCAACTCTTTGGATTCTGGGCCTGAATTTCTCCTTGCTTTGTTGAGAGAGCAGAGAGGTTCAATGTGGGGCCCTTAGATCTAACTGAACTCTGTAGAATCTGAAAATTTCTTTGCGGTCCCGCAGTCATTTGGGGCTTCCTACCACCCCTCATCCCGATTTGTTTATTTTGATCTGTGTGGCAAAGACAATTGCATATTGTTTATGATATAGGCCACATTCATGTGGCAAAACTGCTCAAGGCCCAACGCTTTTGAAAGTGCAGCCTGTGCTGCTGTGAGCTCTGTCTTCTTCAGATACTTGGAACCAGCTTAGGTTGGCAAACACACAACGTGATCCTGAGCTGTTTTGAAAATGGGAGCCTACCCTGTTAGCTGAGTAGTATATCTGCACACTTTAGGTCTGTGAATGCTATTTTTTCAAATAACCAGGGAATTACTGTGACAGCAACAAGGGGCCTTTTTCTGTTTCCTTCTCTTTCTTTGAGCTAAGCACATACTTTCACACTTCTCCCAGAGCTGGGATGATTGCTCTCAGACCCAAATGCTCCTTGCATAGTCTCAATTCACTTTTTTAATTGATCTGGCAAAGTGTCAGTGGAAATAATATAAGAAATTTATGATTCACAAGACCTTTTGTACCATGGGTTAATGTTTTTAATGGTGGACAAGCAATGGGCCAAAGCTTTTGATAGTTTCATGTCAAATGTTTATTTGAAAAGAGACTACTACTTCTGATCTGATGGCTAGTTCTCATAAACCTTTAATGGTCTTTGCCAAAATAATTTATATAATGTACTCTAAATAGAATTATGTCATGCACTTCCAGTAACAGGAGTACCCATAGTTGTATGCATCAGTCTGTTTGGTATAATATGATGTCATTAACTAGTCATATTAATTGAGTTAACAAAATACAAATAGTTATTAGATTGTTGAAATGTCTGCCAGTACTACACACTTGTGATGAGTATTCTAATTAGTAGATTTAAAATAATCTATCCAGTAAGAAGTCAGGCTTTTCCTCACTTAATGTAACCTACTGGAAAATATTGTAACTCCCCCTATCCTGACACAATATTATTACCTAACTTGTAACTTTCTCAGTGTCTGAGAAAAAAGATGTAGTATGGTGCCCAAAAGGGATTCCTTAAGCAAAGAAACAGAGCTCCCAAACCAAATAACTTGTCTAAAGCACACTCCCCACTGCCTAACGCAATATGCTTTAGCTTTTGTTCAGCTCTGAAGCGATCAGACAGTTGGACTAGATCATCATTCTTGGTCTATTACAACTGAAATTATTCTCTCCCCTCCCCTCCTCTCCCTCCATCTCCTTCTCCTACTCCCTTCTCCCTCTCCCTTACCTCTCCTTTTAAAAGATATATATCACTGAAACACAACAAATAACATATGTGTTTATGTGTGCTTTCCAGTGTGTAAGTTTAAAGCACATAAAAGATGTGCTGTCCGAGCAACAAATAACTGCAAATGGACCACATTAGCCTCAATTGGAAAAGATATCATTGAAGATGAAGATGGTGTAAGTACTTCTCGTGTTTACAGTGTTTTCCAAAGCTGTTTCTTCTTCATAGGAAAAAAAAGGGGCTGAGTATGGAAACACTGCTGTGTGACCCATTGAAGTTAATGACAGGTGGCTATATTCCTGAACACTTTTCAAATATTAAACAGGGTAGTTAGAACAAAAGTTATATTCTTATCTCACAGACAAGTTTAGTATCTGAGGGCACTAGGTTGTAGCTGTGTTACAGGATTTTAAGGACCACATGCAGAGATGCTCTGAAGCTGGAGAACTGCTACCAGAAGTTCCTACTGCTCTTAAGTAAAGGTGTTTATACTGTTACCATGCTGTTTTAGCAATCTGTTTTGTGTCTTCCTTCCCAATAGCTATTCTCCAGGAGTCCTGCTTGGAATTCACTGATGTTTGGAGGTGTTTTTTTACCAATGGAAGCAGGAATTTTAAAATTAACAGGCAAAATGACAAAAGCTTTTCAGAGCTCTATTGTGATAGATGAGTTATTTTTACAAAGTTTGTATAGACCTCTGGTGTGAAACTTCTTCCTAGAAAGTTAGTGCTGAGTTGCACACCTACAAGTGTCATGGTATTAATGGGACAAAGAATGCTCTACATTTAGGAACTGCTTTATAAAGCTGTGCCGGTTGCGGTGACCGAGAAGGTACAAAAAGCTACAGAGATAATCTGCTGTCCTGCCTATTCTTCTGAATTTTCATTATTTTAATTGGCTTGTTTTGTAGTCAGCATGAAGGGAATGGGTACTTATTTATATTACAGAGTCTAGATTTAACTGCACCATTGTGTGGTTAGTTGCTGCTACTATAGGGCCGTGAATAGCTGAATGAGATGTATCTCCCTTCTTCAGCTATCACATTTTCTGCCTATCACGTGAAGTGCCACCATAGACCACCTTCATAGCTTCATGTTGCCTTTTGTGTATCAATGTCACTTATTTTGGTCAGCCATACCTGCTTTTTCGATGAAAGGATAAAGCTACACGAAATAGAACCACAGAATGGGTTGTGTTGGGAGAGACCTAGAGGTCACTTAATTCCACCCCCCTGCCGTGGTCAGGGACACCCTACATTAGACCAGGTTTCCCACAACCCCATCCAGCCTGGCCTTGGACACTGCCCGGCATGGGAATAGTTTAAATCCATCTATATCTGAGGCACAAAAGCCTCTAATTTCTATTTCGGAGTATTTAACTTTTATGACTACTTCTTCACAGATAGCTATGCCTCACCAGTGGTTAGAGGGTAATCTGCCTGTCAGTGCCAAATGTGCGGTCTGCGACAAGACTTGTGGCAGTGTTTTACGCCTGCAAGATTGGAAGTGCCTTTGGTGTAAAGCTATGGTAGGTGCAGTGAACCACATCCAAGTGTCTAGAATTTTGCCAGCTTTATTGCTCACCACTCTATATATTTTGTCATTTCATAACAGTGCTTTTCGATAAAGTAGGAGCAGGCAGCTTGTGCAAAGTCAGGACTTTCTGATGTTCATAATATCTCATGACTGACCTGCTTGCTTCAGGGATTTTTTTTGTACACCCACAGATGCAGCTTTTTTTTTCAGTGGTGGTGTCATTCTCTATGTTTTCTCTTTCTTCTCCTAACTTGTAACTGAAGGTTCAGATGCCTGTTCTTTTTACCTGATAATCATATGCTAGTTTCCTGTCTCTTTTATTGTAGATATTTTGCAAATATATAGTAATATCTTTAATATTATTATTTGTTACTACTTACTAGTGTTATTGCAGTGATATTTTTATTACTGCAAACTCTTGAAGCTCTTTTCTTCAGAATACTTTATAGGTTGCGGATTAGAATTCTAGAACATGTTATTGCTGTTTTCCCAACATATAATTTTCTCTCAAATTTTTACTTGTCTAAAAAGACAGGTTTCATATGCTAGGCTAAAGGATTGGGAAGTCAGAGGGATATTTTTTGTTGTGGTTTTGACATACAGATGTCTCTGTAGGCAGTGGGAGATGATTGTGCAGCATGCTTTTCATGTGTCTGTATTTCAAATAACTATGGAAAAGGCCTCTAGCAGCACATGGGACCCACCTTTGGTGCGTTTGTCTGGCTTGGTAGGTGGGCTGGCTTACATCTTCCAGAATATCCAGATGGACCAGGCATGTACAGAGCTATTGCTTTGCATGTGTTCAGTGTACCCACTGCCCCCAGTGCAGATGTTTACTGCTGGGAATTTGGTCCTCCCTTGCTTGTGGATGGAGGGAAGTGGTTCCCTTGAAAGGACAATTTACAACTGCTACAGAGATAGCTGAAGATGAAGTACTCCAAACTCAGGTTTTATGGAATGGGTAACAAGCTTTCATGGTCGAACACTTTTTTTCCCTGATCTTTCTCCCCTTCCCTCTATATCTGTTACACAATAGTCCGTTTTTGTTACAAAGATGCTGTATCAGCTGTACTTTCACCCCAGAATTCCAGTATAGGGAAATAATTTTGTGTTTCTTTTATAGGTTCACACTGCCTGTAAAGATCTGTATCCTCGTAAATGCCCACTTGGCCAATGTAAGGTATCGATCATACCTCCAACAGCACTAAACAGTATAGACTCTGATGGTACGTAGTATTGTAGTGTGTACCGGTCTGGACTTGCAGTGCCTAGTGAGATTTGTGAAATTTAACAAGGCTAAAATCCTCCTGATGAGCAGGTGAATGCAGTCTTCAAATGTAGAGTAGTGCAATTTTCTGTGTAGCTTTTTATAGGATTATTTAACCAACATGTTTTTAAAAAAATTTTTTGAGAGTTCCCCCACTAGAAATTTTCTCTGGCTTTATACATGACCCTTGGGAACTTTTCAAGTGACCAGAGTCCTCAGATGAAGTAGGCTAATGCCTGTCTCATATGCATCAGTCATTCCGTGAGGTTCAATTTCTGGATAACATCGCTGTATGCAGAGGTAAGCTAGCTGAACGGCTTACATCCAACAGCTGCTTTACCAGGCTAAAGAGAGAAATTGCTTCCATAGTCACTCTAAATTTCTTTTAAATATAGGTACTTCAAAGGTCTTGCAATACACTGATAAAACCAGTAAATAATCAAAACTCAGGGGTGCTCTTTGGTGGCTGAGGGTGAAGACATGTGAACAGTGGAAAGACTGCACTTAAAAGTCAGGGAGCAGATTTAATAAGAAGCATCATGAAATCTACCTGCTTTAATTTTGTAGTTTGTCTAGATGACAAATATAGACAAACACCTTTAACACAATAGAATGAATAATTTTTTGCATATAGTTATAAAAAGTGGTTCTTTATGCTGGATATATTCTTTTATTTACATGCTACGTGATGTCTCAGACCAGAGCATTATTCTGCTATTTATTTTTCATGCTAGGAAGATTGTTCCGTATGTGAAATTATTTTTCTTGGCATTTAAATAAATTAATCAAACCTTATTTTAAATTGTACATTGTGGTAGTGTGGAATTAAATTAGCAACCTTTAATGGCAATTTTTTATTTGTAGCTGTAGTGATTTTCTTTTATTCAACTGAAACCAATATAGTTATTTAACTATTGCCTGAAACTGATGTCAAAACCTCTACCTGTGAGGTCTGATTTTGAAATGTAACTGAGAAGCTGGTACTTCTATGGACTGGTCATGTTAGTGACCACAGTGTCTAGCTGTACTACTCCTAAGGGCCTTACAGCAATGCAGTTAAGACCTGCATTGACTTTAATAAGCTTTGAATCACATCTGAAGGTTTGTTGTTCAGCAGTTCTATTATAATTAACAGTATAACTCTAGGCTGAGAGAAAAGTTCTCGTGCAAAGTCCCAGAGCAACTGAATACAGTAACTTTTAAAATCTGTGAGTAATCTCACACAGATGTGGATGATCCTGTTCAACCTAGTAAAGTTAAAGAAAATTTAGATTAAAACCCAAACACTTGTAACTGAAATATATATTTAACTATGTGATAATCTGTAAAGATGAGATTTGAGAAGAATTCTAAAAGGTTAATAACCCTTTTTATTTTAATAACCTTTTGGTAATGTTTTAAAATTATAATAACTTTTAAATACACTTTTTTATTTCAACAGTTATTTTATTATAAAGCTATTGTCTTCAGGATTTTACTAAATCTAGGCATTGAAAATACTGGAAAGAAAGAAATGAACTGGTAAAATTTGAGCAATTGTGTTTTCCTTGCAGGGTTAATATTCCGTTTAGCATTTACACTATGCATGATAAAATATACTCCTTTTGTCCTTCATCCCTTTCTTCCTCCTTCCCATGATTTATTTTTGTGTTGTTCATATTAGAAAACCTTATTTATTTCATTCTTTCTAACTATGTTCACAGGTTTCTGGAAAGCCACATGCCCGCCATCCTGTGCCAGTCCTCTTTTAGTTTTTGTTAACTCAAAGAGTGGAGACAATCAGGGAGTAAAGTTTCTTCGTCGATTCAAACAGTCGTTAAATCCAGCTCAGGTGTTCGATTTAATGAACGGAGGACCTCACTTAGGGTAATGACCTTGGCAATCTCAAGCAATCCTTTCTGCAAGGGAATTTAGTGAAAAGTATAGTGATATATTGTCCCCTCCTTACTGTAATTCAATCACCAATATCTACTGTGAATTCCTAATTAAATAGCTAATAGAATTTCATGATGAATTCTGGTCGGTGAAGGGATTACAGGACAGTATTTTCTTTTGCCAAAAATACCAGCCCAAAACCTCACTTGAAAATTCAAACCTAAACCCCATTAACCCAAGGTGGTTTTTTTGTTGTTTTCGTAGCTTTGACTTTTGTTAACTGGTAAGATTCAAAACCATTAGGAATGTTTAGATGATTTCCTGATTCAGGGCCTTTAGGCACACTTGCTTGGGTGCTTTCCTGCCATTTCATATGCCTAATTCAGATATTCCTGTGTCTTTACTGGGAATAGCTATGGACTGAAACTATTTTATATATTTATTTACTCTGTATCTTTTTGAATTTTGAACACAAATGTCAGTGGGCAAGTCTGCAGATGGATGACTACACTAAAATTTATGTCATTGGAAAAACTACATTCAGAATAGAGGTTTAGGCAACATATTCAAATGGTCAAGTAAATAAGCATCTCACAAAGTTTGGAGCAAGGCTACAATTAAAATCGTCAAGAGTTTTACAAAATCTAAGGGTTGATTGTTGGAAAGATAGGGATGAAATTTGCATAGTGGTGGCTGCAACCCAAATATTTTTGCGCATTTGTAAAGATTAAATTCATGCACGGTTTTCTGTTGCCTAACTTGATTCCACTCAGATGTAGCATTGTGGTTAAATGGGCAGATATTATCAGGTACAGCAACTAGAAACACTAATTTTTGCACAAATGCAGAATTATGCTTGCATGATAAACAATGTAGGTGAAATCTATACTAAAATTCAGTTCAAACAGTGGGTAAATAACACAGATATAATGGAATACAGATTTGGATTTTTATAGTTAGTACCTTGTTATGGACGTGTTAGATTAGGTCTTTCAGTTGTAATATTCTTTTCATTGTAACCCTGATTTAAATCTGAATTAGATCAAAGTCCCTTTCAGCTAGCAATTTGTGCATGTAATTGTAATGACGGCTGGAAGTAAAGAAGGTTCATTTCAATTCAAGAGACAATTTTTGAGGGAGGACAGTCTGGAAAAATACCCATCTGTTTGCAAGTTCCCTTGCTTCATCTAGTTGTCCGTACCAGCAGCATGGTTCAGGAGGCTCGCTTTGGTTTGGCACAGTAACCGTAGGTCGGGTTGGTTGCTTTTAAATATTTCTGCCGGTTTTCAAAGAGAGGTCTTTAGCAGTTATTCAAGCAAATCCTGCTGATGTCTTCTTTTTTTTCAAAAAGCAGTGTTGCATTCTTTAAGATAGTGTATTTCTAGGTGTTTTTCTCTTTTTTTTCTCAGGGTAGGAGAAATTGTTCTGGTATCAATGTTTTTTTTCCCTTAAGTATCTGCATCTTTTGTTCTGAATAGGTATGTGCCTATCATACAAAAGTGACATTATTTATTATCAGAAGTGACATAGTTTTCTTTAGAAAAATTATAAAACCTTCACAAATTTGTGATCTTAATAAGTTCCTTTTTAGAAATAATTCTGAGTTTATACATATTCTGGAAAATAACATGCATTCAAAATAAGCCTCTTTATTATTTTAAGAGTTTCAACTTTCCAGTTGTTTTGGAGAGGGGGGAGGTTTGGGGTTTTTTTACGTTTAATTCCCTGTTGTTTTTACCTCTTCGCTGTTTCTTCACATCTCATTCCCCTTTCCTGTGTGTCTCACCTTTTTACTTGTTCTGTCTCTTGTCCTCCTTTTCTGTACTGCCCAGGTGGTGTATCCTGTAAGTGTTAAAAGTCAGAGAACAGGAGGAAGAACTGTAGGAAGCAAAAGTAGGATATGGCTTTGAGGATTTATTATTAAATACTAGTATTATTATTTGTCTTATATTGTTGTGATCACCTTATGTGTAATTATTCCCTACAACTATCCTTGCATTTGAGTAGTCATGTGTTGGAAAAAGCCCACCCGCATTGTGAAGCGTGTCCTGTCGCTGTGTCTTAATCTCCTCCTGTGAAAAATTCCCCGTGGTGCCTTGTCCTTCTGGCTGAAGTGAGAAGTATAGAGCAATTGCAATGACATAGCTTAGAAATTTTATTTTAATATTTAAAAATAATATTAATAAAATCCTGAAAACAATATCAAGAGAATATGTTTTTAAGGGAAAACTCGGCATGTTATTTATCAGAAATGTCAGTATGAGTGGAGTATACAGCAATAGGTGGAATGCATATAGGTTTATTAAGTAATTGGTTGTAACTGCTTATCCCAGAACAATTAAAGAACCACCATAAAGATGTGATGCACCATATTTCCATGTAATGCTTGCTAATGACTGTTAGTGCTCACTCGCTAATGGATGTAACTGGCCCTAACAGGTGGCATTTTCTCTGCAGTTTGCGGTTATTTCAGAAGTTTGACAACTTCAGGATTCTTGTGTGTGGTGGCGATGGAAGCGTGGGTTGGGTCTTGTCAGAAATTGATAAGCTCAGCTTGCATAAACAGGCAAGTGTGTATACTTACTTTCTTTGACTTTACTTACTAGACTTAATTGCATTCTTTGTCATATGTATGAAAAAAAAGGACAAATTGTATTGGGACTACACAGTTTGATTTACAAGCTTTAGACATCAGCTGTATAAATAACATTTGTTACTTGAAATAACAAGCATTTGTAATAGTTTTTACTTCTTAGTTTTCGGTAGTAGATTGGCTCCTGTGTTGTGTTTCAGTGTCAATTAGGAGTGTTGCCCCTTGGTACTGGAAATGACCTTGCTCGTGTCCTTGGTTGGGGAGGATCCTGTGATGATGATACTCAGCTTCCTCAGATTTTGGAGAAACTAGAACGAGCCAGCACAAAAATGTTAGACAGGTAAACTTAAATATGCATATACCTTGATTTACCTTGGGATTCGAATTGAATTTTGGGGGGGGGGGGGGTTGTGGTGGTCTAAATCCATCCTAGAGACTTCCTGTTCATTGGTTTTGGTTTTTAGGGTGCAGATCAGAATCAGAATCATAGAATGGTTTGGGTTGGAAGGGACTTTAAAGATCATATAGTTCCAGACAGGGGCATCCATAACGTTTTCCCAGCAACCTGTTCCAGTGCCTCACCATCCTCACAGTAAAGAGTTTCCTCCTAATATCTAATCTAAATCTACCCTCCTTCAGTTTAAAACCATTTTTCCATGTCCTATCAATACGCGCCCTTGTAAATTGTCCCTCTCCAGCTTCCTTGTAGGTCCCCTTCAGGTACTGGAAGGCTGCAATCAGGTCTCTCTTCTCAGAGCCTTCTCTTCTCCAGGCTGAACAAGCCCAACTACCTCAGCCTGTCTTCATAGCAGAGGTGCTGCAGCCCTCTGATCATCTTTGTGGCCTCCTCTGGACTCGCTCCAACATCTCCATGTCTTTCTTGTACTGGGGACCTCAGGGCTGGTTCCAGTACTCCAGGTAGTCTCACAAGAGGGGAGTACAGAGGCAGAATCACCTCCTTGGACCTTATGGACAAGGGAAGCTGAGATAGGAACTGAAGAATCAAAGAGGAGAGCAGTTCATGAATCTAGGAAGCATGTTATCCAGCGATGGACGAAGGACAGCTTATTGCCCTACTGATGAAGCTGCACAACTGCCTCTTACAAAAAGTTGGAGGCATTTAGAAATGTATAGACTCGAAACTATTTAAGACAGACTCCATGCATGCTGTTTATTACCACTAAATTTAGTGTTTTTCTTCAGGAAACACCTGAGCTCTCTGTCCATGGATATGGGGAGAACTGTCATTGTATTCAGATAATTTCCTGAGGCGTCAGATGTCAACAAGAAGCTGAGCTTAAGTGAATCTTTGGCTTGATACACTACTGTTATTTCTTTTGGAAGTGTTAAAAACAAGAGATCTTCCCACTCCTTATTTTGTATGGTTTCTATCTATAAAGCAAAGGAGCAATCCTAATTTCAAAAAAAAGCCACAGAGGGTGGTCATGTCATTCCAATGTGTTGTAACGCCATTTTTGAGAGAGTATTTCTTACTCTGTTCCCTTCTCGCTCTAGTTACAAACATTTGAATGTGATCAAAGAGGAATTTATTTTAGGGTTTCCTCAGGAAATAGAGAATAAGTTTTTTTTTAATTTTTAACTTTTCTGCAGACGACTTGATCATTTTACAGCAAAGTACATAGAGAAATGGTTGCTATGAACCTTAGAATTAATTGTTGGCCTAGGCAGCAGATGTGTAGATTAAGTCACATTTGTCTTTGTCCATACTGAAAAGTGTCATTTTTTGCTCTCATTTCAGTAGACTTGCTCCCAAGGCCATCAGCAATGATTACTTGTTCTTTTCAGCAGGCTTTGATGGGTGTTGTTATTAGCAGTTTCATATTACCTATGCTGTAGAATACTGTCCTTTAACAGGGGAAAATTATATATGTCAATGAAGATACTTCACTATTTGCTTTGTTCTCATGCCTCCCTCCCATAGCTGAGATGAAAAGCTAATGCTACCTTCAAGCTTTTTTTCCAGGAACACATAGATTTTCCTTTGGCTTCTGCAATTAGTTTGTGTGAATTCTTTTATATTGTGAATGTTTTGCTAGAGAATCTTTGTTGCCTGTACTGAATGTCCTATGATTTGCTTACAAAGAAGGCTTATTATCAAATCACTGACAAAAAAAAAATCTAAGCAACAAAACCAATTCCTATCTTCAGTCTCAATTATTTCACCCATATTCAGTTAAATGCAATTAAAAATTAAGATTATTTGTTTGGGGTTGTTCTTCTAACAATGGTTGTGACACTGGATTTTCTTTTTCATGCTCTGTTGGAGAAAAGATAAAATGTGAATTTTCTTTTGGCTGCTATGTTAGAGAAAAGATAAAACTAATCATCTGGAAACTTAAAAGCTGTTTCGTTTCTTTTAGGTGGAGTATAATGTCGTATGAACTGAAATTGCCAGCAAAACCTTCTATTCTTCCAGTGACTGCTGAAGAGTCAGAGGAATGTCAGGTGAACTCTTACTTTTAGGTTTTTTTGCTTTGTATAATTCATGCTTCTGATGTGACAATATTTATAATTGAAGTATGTGCGCATAAAGTAGAAACAGATATTTTGTCATCTGCTAACTGAACTGAGCCTGCTTATGGTAGTATCTAAAATAATTAGGGTTTCCAATTATGTATTATTTGCCAAAAATGAATGAATGAAGTCTTCAGTAAAGTAGTCAGAAAAATTTCTTCCTGAAAAATTTGGTGTTATATACATATATGTTTTACGTATTAGTTTATATATTCTATAGAAACAATTGGTTTATATCTAAGGTTATAATATAATATATTGCTCCTATATTCTGTCATTGTATTTCATGTAATTAGTATGTGTGTTATTCTATATACAATGATATTGTATGCTGTTATATAATAATAATATGTAAATTCTGATTACACATATATGGTGTTTTTTTACTATATATATAAAAAGGCAAAACATATGCTGTCTTGAGTTTGGAATAAGCATTGAAGAAATCCTTTATTTCAAGGGCAAGGGAGGTATTCTGAAGGAAAGAAAGAAGCTTTATCCAGTTTGCAAAAATGAGTTAGATCAGATGATACCACACAACTTTCTCTTTATTGTTTTTTTTCAGAGAGCTCAAAATTGTAAGTGATCTCAGAGAAAAGCTTCATCTGTCGTTCAGACTAGATTTATGCTTGTACTATCTGATGAGATTTCGATTTGGAGGGAGAGATGCTTTAATCAAATTAATTGGCATGAAGAGTCTAACTAAAAAAGTGAAAATAATATATTCCTTTAGAAAATTAATGTATATCAGCTTTAGTTCAAAAGTACTTGAGGAGCAATAATTAATCAGCAGGTTCTTGAATAATTTAATAATTCAGACCCTTAATTGTCAAGGAGGTTATAACCTTTGACAGCTTTCTAGATACAGAGATGCAAAAGGCTTGGGCTCCACTGGCTGGGATTTTAACAGGGTTTCTTTGCGCACAGCTCTGTTTCCAGTGTCAGCAGTGCGGACTGAGGCTTTATATTCTCTAATTTTGCAAGTCAGTTAAAATTTCAGGTGTACCTCCATCTTGTAAGGGAAAAAAAAATCATTTTGTTCTAGTTAGTTCTGGCTTTAAAAATTGTATTTAGCCCCCCGAAAATGGAAGGAACTGCTTTATTTCATTGTTTTTTGCATAGTCTTTTGAGTTATGATATTTCAGAATAAGAATTATTAACTATAGCATTGGTAATATATCAAAGTGCAGTTTGCAAAGTGAATAAAAGTACATATACATTTCTGGGGTTTGTTTCTGGGTTTTTTTGTTGGTTGGTTTGGTTTGTTTTTTCCCCTTTCCCCTTTTCTCCTCTCCTCTAGTTTCAGGAGACTTACTGCCACTTGGTTTGGTTCCAGAGGTCTTAATGCTGATGTTTGAACAACAGTTATTTGTTCTTATAGACGAGATGGTTACATACTGGGTTATTTCCTTTGAAATGAAAACTCATTTACTGTCTGACTTCTAAAGCTAAGGCTGGGTATTTATAAGGAAAAAAGAGTGGTATGTCTGTCTACTTCTTACCATGGGCAAAAACACACTGTGAAATTTTAAGAGATTCTTAAAGGAAGACATCTGAAAATTCCAGGACTGCACTTATTTTCAGATTTAGATGTTGAATTTGGTTAGCATTTTCTTGCAAAACTGAAGTCTGGATCCATAGTGCATCCAGATGTGAATCCGATCATTCTGAATCTTTGCCTGAATATTTCAGGATGTATAATTCTTCTGTTCAAGAAAAGGTGGACAGTGCACACATTTGTTCTCCTAAATAGTCTCTTAAAGACTAAGTTTTAAATAGTTTTCTCCATAAGGATTGATTTTGTTAATGTTATGCTGTTCAGCAGCCTTTACCAGTAGGGGTGCTTGAGGAGTAAGATCCTGTCTGACAGTAAAAAGAACATTCAGGATTTTAACTCCAGACTTTTGATTTATTCTCAGTTGAGCAGCTTAGTTTTAGGAAAACTTTGCTTGTTTTAGAAATAAAATATATTTGATTATAATAATTCACATTGTTATAAATCCTTGAGAGTAGCCCTGCTGAGAAGGACCTGGGGGTCCTGGTGGATGAGAAACTGAACCTGAACCAGCAGTGTACTCTTGCAGCTCAGAAGGCCAATGGTACCCTAGGGTACCATCAGCAGAGGGGTGGCCAGCAGGGACAGGGAGGTGATTGTCCCTCTCTACTCTGCCCTCAGGAGGCCCCATCTGGAGTACTGCATCCAGATCTGGGGCCCCTAATTCAAGAGAGATGTGGAGCTGTTGGAGAGTGTTCAGAGGAGGGCCATGAAGATTATCAGGGGGCTGGAACATCTCCCCTATGAGGTCAGGCTGAGGGAGCTGGGCTTGTTCAGTCTGGAGAAGAGAAGGCTGCAGGTGGACCTCATTGCAGCCTTCCAGTACTTCAAGGAAGCACATAGACAGGAGGGGAATCAGAGTTTTAGAAGGGCAGATAGTGGTATGACGAGGGGGAATGGGTTTAAGCTGGAAGAGGGAAGGTTTAGATTGGATATCAGGGTTAAGTTCTTCACGGAGAGAGTGGTGAGATGCTGAAACAGTCTGCCCAGAGAGGTGATGGATGCCCCAACCCTGGAGGTGTTCAAGGCCAGGTTGGATGGAGCCCTGGGAAACCTTGTGTAGATGCAGGCCTAGAGGTTGGTGTCAATGCCCATGTCGGGGGGTTGGAACTCGATGATCCTTGGGGGTCCCTTCCAACCCAGACCAGTCTGTGATTCTGTAAATAGAAGGTGGGGTTTTTTCTTCCTCGTGGACTATTTTTAGCCTAGAAGTAACTTACTGTTCTTCCCACAGGAAGAGAAGGGCCATGGATTAAGTTCGCAGATGCAGTGTTACTTTGAATATTATTAAAGACTCGGTACATAAAATACTTCAGGCAGGTAGAATCCGTATTGCCAGCTGCCTGTCCTTTTATTAAATCTGAAATGGAAATCTTGCTATTTTGGGGGGTGTTTTAACTTACTAGTAAGTGCTAAAATGCTGAAATGTGTGGAAATTGAAGTCTTTTTTTCCCCCCTATGTTTTCAGATATCTGCTTATGAGGACTCGGTGGCTGCTCATCTTGCAAAAATTCTCAATTCTGATCAGCACTCAGTTGTCATATCTTCTGCCAAGTGAGTTGATCCCTTTTGTGTACAATGTGTGGGATAAATCCCCCATGTAATGTCATCACCATAATAACCTTCTGTGTGAGCCTGGTTTTCTTGTGGCTGACCTGTCTTGCTTAATATATATTAATATATCTTAATTTTTATATTTTAGAGTGGATATTTTTTCTGAAAAAATTCTATATGGTAGAATTGTGATGCGGAGCTAAACTTTAAATATGTCACCATTTAAAAGAAAAATAACAATATATATGTGACTTAAAATCACTCCAAATAGGAATGCAGCTTAAATATGAAGCTTAATGTGACCACTGTAATATGTGATCTACTTCACGTTAAATTTTTTCTGTTTTGTGTAATGTGTATCCATATTATTGAGAGGACAAACACCCTCACCGATGTGGAGGCGAACTTCAGGCTAGGCAGCTTTGTCATAGCTCTCTCTGTATTAATTCAATATATAGTGGTCTCAGACAACAAGGGGCTGTTTTCCCCAGACTTAAGCACTTATAAAAGAAAGGTAATTACTTGGCAAATTATGAACATCATCTGAAATCAGAGGTATAGTATATATACCTTCTCTGTGAAAAACTAATCTTATATTTTGTGATGTGCAAAAGACCAGTCACAGACTCTTCAAAAATACATCCGAATGTCATTGCATCTCTTTTTTTTTTCTTTCCTCCTAAAGGCAAGTTACAAAAATGTCATTTTTAAAGTATAGATAGTACACATTGAAAATTAACTCCAAATTCTAAATTGGGTCTGTATCTTGTTAAAACTATTTAGTTTCTGTCAAATAAATTTCAACCAAATGAACAGTACTAAGCAATTATGCACACCTCATTAGTAGGTTTGCTGGCTGTCTGCAGTGTGGGTAATAAGAACCAATCATTTCTCCGATTTACGCAATGAGAGTTCATTGCAGCCACTGCAGTTTGCGTAGATACGCCTCAAGGTCAGCGGTGCTTCAAAAGCATGAGCTGTGCAATGGGACGTGTGTGGCCATATGCTTTCATCTAAGAAGTGCTCCATTCAAGTCAGTAGATTTTCTCCGTGGTTTCTAGGCTCCATCAGCTCATGGAAGTTTGCAAGATGGTGTTTGGTGTGAACAAAGTGAAGGAAGTTTGCTAACAGCTCTGGTATCAAAGATGTACAAGCAAGGGAATGATAAAATTTAGTCATGTTTATTTCAGTTCTTAGTAATAAAAGACTTAGATGTGTGTACAATGGTTTAAATAAAAAGGGAGGAAGATTTTTTTGGTTTAAAGCATATCACTTGAATTTGGCAAGCCACACACGAGTTATCATCTGCTTCGCAAGTATGATCGCAGCATTCAGTTTCAAACATGAATGGTGTATAACAGCATTCACATAAATCAACTGCCAAAAGAATTTAATATTCAAAACATATCTGTTTCATTTCATTTCTCCCCTCCTGTTTTTATCTGAAGAATATTATGTGAAACTGTAAAGGACTTCGTTGCCAAAATAGGGAAGACTTACGAAAAACCAATGGAAAATGCAGAGGAAGCAGATGCCATGGCCATTAAAGTAAGACAGTGACTGTTTTCTAGTTTAATGTTGTCTATGTGTTATAGCCCATGGGTGTTCAATCTTTAAACCTCTCCAGGATGCCCAGCTTGGCTTCCATCTCAACCAGTGTCTTTAAAATTCTTCTCTTCAGTAATGCACGGAACACTTATTTCCAAAATGTCTTTAAACTGTAAGTTCTCTGTTTATGTTTTTTCCTTCAGAAAGGATAAAAGTACATTGCAAAGCCCATAGAGATGGAAATACTTTGCCCATAGAGATGGAAATACTTTGCATTAAGAGTTAGACTTTTCTCTGAAAGGGATTAAGATAGCTACCGGGAAACGATGAGCTAATGAGGAGAGAGTACACTGGGAGCTTGAAGGAAAAGAGAGACTGCAGTGTCAGATATAATGGTTTAACCTGTAAATTCTAGAGATCATGTTGCAAAAGCATTGGAAAAAAAAATATCAGGATTTGGTATGAGGCACAAAATTTACATGAGCTAAAAAACACAAAGAAAAGAAAACAAAATCACTAACAATCCCAGAGTCAGGAAATGTACTTGCTAAATGTCAGTTCCCGGTTCACTGCACATTTTAGAAAATTAACTTATTTTAGTCTTCCAGGACCAAAGAGTGTTGGTTTCCTTTTCCTTAAGCAGAGAAAATCACCTCTTCTCCAGTGTACCTAGAGAGCAACTGCTCAGTCAGGGGTAGAGAAGTTTGACAGTGTTTCATTCTGGCTGCAGCCTGTGACAGCTCACTTGCTTAAAGGTACAGCTGTGTTGCAAATCATCACCACCACCACACCCTCCCACCCCAAAACCACCATGTGTTTTCAGTCTCATGGCTGGGCACGCTCCTGTAGGTTCTCTCTCCAAACTGGGGTACTGAGCACCCATAATTTGTTATGCATGGTATAGGCAAATCTGTGCTGGTTCTGTCACTGCTGCAGGCCATCTGTAGAGTGAGATATAATATGTACCCTAGTTTTGTGGCAGGCTGAGTTTAGTACTGTAACTTGTTTTACTCTGAGTATACGGTGGTTTTTGGTTGGGTTTTTTTTCTTATAATTGCTTTAATCTGCTGTCACAGATTCTGCAAAAGCCCATGCAGACCTGCTCATAATCTGAATATTATGAAATACTCAACGTGAGTTGGGATTTTACATAGACCAGCTCCTATAATTCTGTGATTCTGTGATAGACAAGACAGACAATTTTAAATTCTACTGCATGGAGAATTTTGCTCCCTCCCTGTAATCTGGTACTTAATTTCCTGAAAATGTTCATATATTCACTGTTTTTTTGGTGTGTATGTATTCTTTCCCACTTTGTCTTAGTGCACCGAGTTAAATGAGAAGCTAGACCTCTTGCTCCAGGCTCTTCACACAGAAGCCCAGGCTGCTCCCATTCTCCCAGGCATCACTCCCCCCATTGTGGAAGAGGAACCAGAGGAGTTTTCGAGTGAAGAATCTTTGTCTGAAAGTAAAGAGCAATTAGCGGAGTGTGTCTCAAAGTCTTCCACCCAGAAACTCTTCAAACCAAGGGAACAGTTAATGCTCCGGGCTAATAGCTTGAAGAAGGCTGTGAGGCAGATCATTGAACAAGCAGAAAAAGGTGCACATCAGCAACATTTTGATCCTTACTGGTGGAATAGCTTTTCATTATTAAAGCTTGATTTCTCCATTGTTGCGTAGGTAAAATGATATGCTTGTTTACAAGCCGAAAGGGAAAGAAATGCAGCTTGTTTGGATGTTGATGACTTTCTGTCTGCATATATGAATACATATGTATGCACGTGTGTGCACATATAAAAGGGTGTTTCTTTTGTAACTATTATCCTGCACAAAATGAACATTCCTGGCAGTAAAACTTTATCAATGGGCAAAGGATTGCAACAGCCTTTTTTTTGTTGACGTGGCAAAGAAATCTTTTATTAATATTTTTAAACTTCAAACTACAGAATAATAATAATAAAAAAGAAGCTAATTTCCATTTGTGCAGAATTTCTTTAAAGATCTCAAAACTTTCTGTCTTTTATTTTTAATAAGCAGTCGTGGATGAGCAGAATGCTCATAGTGAAGAACAAGTGAACCAGTCCCCACTAGAATATAGCAAAGAATTAGATGAATCCAAAGAAGAGGAAAAAGAGGAAGATACAAAGGAGCTTGAGTCCCCATCAAGTGAGTAAATTAAGAATAAAATAATTTAAAATTATGCAGTCTCCTTATGGTTGCATTATGGAGGAATCTGGCTCCATAATTAAAAATAGTAACATATTGTTTCACTGGAAATTAGTCATAATTTTTGATAGATTTGGATAAATAAATGTTAAGTGGAAAATGTGGGAAATGAGATACACAGTCTTTCTGAATGGACTTATCATGCTGAGAAGGTATTTGTTGGAGATAGAGGTTCCTGCATTTAATCCAGTGTTTACACTCACGTTTCTGCATGAACCTGATCCAGGGACTGGGTAATGATGGCAATAGCATGTCTCAGTTGTAGGCATTTTAGAGCATATTATGGGAATTTCTGTCAGTCATTTCTGTTGAAGGGGTTTCAAATTATGTGAAACAGACATATTTATTCATTGTATTGACAACACAACCCTGATGTCTCAGCTGGGATCTTACCTCAAGGCAGTTACTGGAGAGAAAGAAATTTAAGTCTCTTATATGAAGTGGAACAGTGTAAAGTAGGAAGTCATTTAATAGAAACCGGAGCATGGAAGTCTCCCGAGAAGTGTCAGTGTTAAGGTCACATTCTCCATTTGTCCATTCCAGAGCAGAAATTTGAACCGAAGTCTTTGATATACACAGGCTCCTTCCCATGAAACATTTCTTATGTTTTTTCCCAAATACACATCATTAGCCCAGCTAGTTCCTTCCAACCATTGGCTTCTCTAGAGCAAACCATATAGCAAGCCACTATACCAAGCTACTCTTGCTTTCCAAGGTGCAGAGCCCCCCTGCCTGCTCTGTCCTTTGATCAGATAGACTATAACAGCTGCTTCTGTCCAAGTGCTCCTGCTTTTCTGTCCTTCTGTTCTTACTGTGGAGCTGCGCAAGGTGCTGTCCAAACAAAGTGAGATGGATTGGGTAGAATAACAGAATGCATTAGGCTGGAAGGGACCTTTACAGGTCATCTAGTCCAACCCCTCTGCAGTAAGCAGGGACATCTTCACTAGATCAGGTTGCTCAGAGCTTCATCAAGCCTGACTCTGAATGCCTTCAGGGACAGGGCCCTCAGCACCTCTCTGGGCAACCTGTTTCAGTGTCTCACCACCATTGCAGTGAAGAACATGCTGGGTTTTAATGTGCAACAGAAAGAACCCAGTTGTATTATTTGTATCGGTAATTGAGTGATTTGAGACTAAAACAACTTGCTTGGGAGGTAGCATTCTGTGAAGTAATAGCCCATTTTGTTGCTAAGGTTTCCTTCTGGTGATTCAGTGTTTGGTTCCTGTATGTAAAATGATATTTAAAGAATAGTATTCCCTCCTCATCTCCTGAAATAGTGTAGTTCTAATTCCTACATTGAAACGATAGGGTGAAATCTTTCTAGGGAACTGTCTCTTACCTTGCTTGGTTTTGTCACCAAGCCAGTCCATAGAGAGGTCATGTTAGGACATCTCCCATTGCATATTTCAGTGCTACACTTTGAGTGGTAGGTAGCTCATGTGTCAGGGTTATTCGAGAGTTACAAGCTGCATAATCATTTTAAGGAAGCTGTTTCTTGCTATTGGTGGAAATTTCAATCTTTGCCATATTACTGAAGTGGGTAGTGACACACTGCAGATGAGGCCTTGAGATGTTGTCTTTGTCATGGATGAACAGTGGTAGCTGGTGGAGAGCAAAAGCAATCCTCTAGATATGCAGTGAGCAACTTGCTGTGGCAAAATCAGTTTTCAGCAGTCGTTTGGGGTTTGCATCTCCTTCTCTCATCCTAACCCTCACCAAGATTCTTCAGGGCTGTTGTCCTCCTGAGGCTCTGCTCTGAAGCTGGTGCCTTTGTTAGTAGCTCCTACCTTACAAATACATTATTCGGTTCTTGGGGCTTTTGTTGATTGCAAATCTCATATTTCCTTTTCTCCAGGAATGGATTTCAGACTTTCTTCAATGATTGCCTCTTCACTGGCCCTTCTCCTTCTACCTTGGTTATAGCAGTCAGTGTGTGTTGGTTGTCTAGTTTCAGTAGGAGTTCACAGAGGATGCTGGTTCAATGGATCACATGGCCACATCGCCATAAATATGTGTAATAAAATAAAAATATGCACGTGTGTGGATCCATATGTATATCCATATATGAGCCACTGGTTTCCTGGTGATGCAATTTCTGTGTTTGTTGAGGAACTGTATTATTTTTCATACATCTGATGTGAGTGAAATTGACTGCATATTAATGCTGTCAGCAGAAGATAGGTGTTTAGAGAGAAAGCGTGAAACATGAATTCAATTATCTGCAATGAAACATCAGTTTTGCTCATTAGGGCTCTGTTGTTTTGATCAGAGCATGAACAGTAAAACTTTATCTTTATTGCAGTTATCCCCATGAGTCTCATCTGTCAAATAGAGAACAGCTGCTCTGTTGATTTTCCTATTTAATGTAACTGCCTTGTTCCCAAGTACATAGAGAACAGACTATATGAATAGCATTGTGAATTTTTCAGTAGCATTATGAAAAATGAATGTTAATTTTCCTCTTAATATTATATTTTACCCTCTGAGGATCTTCCTGGTCATTTGATGAAGATAATATTTTTCCATATGTTAATTACCTTCATCTAAATATTTAATAACTCTTGTTAGATATCACTTCCAGATTTTACTATTTTAATTTTTTAACTTTATATTAGTGTTTTGTCATGATAGATACATAACATTGTGTTTATATTGTTATTATCACAGAAGCAGAAGGTTGGAAAAGACCTTTAAGATCATTGAGTCCAACCATACCTGTCCTCTCCTAAACCATATCCCTGAGCACCTTATCTACCTGTCAAACACATCTAGGGATGGTGACTCAACCACCTCCCTGGGCAGCCTGTTCCAGTGCAATACTAGAGCATTTTGTGGTAACTCCTAAGGCTGGTGTGCAGATGTTAAAGTCAGAAGAAGCTTGGTCAGACTTTTCATACCAAACAGTCCAGAAAATTTCACCCAATCATCCCAGCTCTGTGTCTAATAATTTCATCTTGTAATCTTGTTCCTGACATACCAGAGGGTGGAGAATTTGCTGTTTCAATGACAGGTCTGTGCAAGATTATCATAATTTTTAAAAAGTGAATGCCTAAATTCTGTCCTGAATTGATTTGGATACAATTTCCAGACCCTGGTTCTTGGTATTGCCTTTGTCTCTAGATTTTCCCAGTCTACATTTTCTTTCTATTAATATACAGTACACCCACGTTACTCCCAGCTGTATTACCATGATTGATGTGAGCTAATCACAAAAAAGAGTCTATTTTAACTTTCCCACCACATTCCTACTGTGCTTTTTTATTCTATAGTTATTTTGGTGCTAGTCCAAATAATTTTCTTTTTCTTTTTTTTTAATATTTTAATTTTTTCCCTCAATTTAGTTTTCAGGTTTTTAAAGGGATATATCAGTTCTACTTGAAATAATTTCACTTTTTTTTCTGAGCTTCTTCATTGTCCATCTGTGTGAGGATAGGGAGGCTCTTCAAAGGGCTGATCGATGATTGACAGGCTGGTTCGATGGGCTGAGACTATCAGGATGAGGTTCAGTGAGGCCAAGTGCAGAGTCCTGCACCTAGAACGTAATAACCCCATGCAGTGCTACAGGCTTGGGGAAGAGTGGCTGGACAGCTGTCAGGAGGAGAAGGACCTGGAGGTGTTCTTTGACCGCTCATTGATATGAGCAATCAGTGTGCCCAGGTGGCCAAGAAGGCCAACAGCATCCTGGCTTGTGTCAGAAATGGAGTGGCCAGCAGGTCTAGGGAGGTGATTGTGTCTAGTTCTGGGCCCCACACTACAGAAAGTACATTGAGATCCTAGAAACTGTTCAGAGCAGGGCAACCAAGATGGTGAAGGGTCTGGAGGGCAGATCTTATAAGGAGCATCTGAGCGAGCTGGGGATGTTTAGTCTGGAAAAGAGGAGGCTGAGGAGAGACCTTATCACTGCCTACAATTACTTGAAAGGAGGTTGTAGAGAGGTGGGTGATGGTCTCTTCTGCCAAGTGACAGGTGATAGGACAAGGGGAAATGCCCTCAAGCTGCACCAGGGCAGGTTCAGATTAGATGTCAGGAAGAAATTTTTCAATGGAAGAGCTGTGGGAATGTGGAACAGGCTGCCCAGGGAGGTGGTTGAGTCACCATCCCTGGATGTATTTAACAGACGGGTAGATGGGGTGTTCAGGGAAATGGTTTAGGAGAGGACAGGTACGGTTGGACTTGATGATCTAATGGTCTTTTCCAACCTGTGATTCTGTGATTTCATCAAGGTTGAAGTTGTCCTAAATCAAAGTATTTTTGGCATGTGAGATAATTTGGAGCAGAGCTAGGCAATAAAGGTCTGCATATCAACATCTGCTATGTAAAAGCCTTCTATATGCACATGGAAATGCTGTAGCAAAGCATTCAGTAATACCCAAACTTTCTTCTGACTACATGTGATGGGATTTGCTTTCACAAAGATTAACATCACGGGCTGAAGATTAACATCCCTGGCATACCCTCTCACTCCACACGACAAATAAGATATTTCTATTACTTTGGGAATTGCTGATGGGTGGTTTTTGTGTAAAAAAGAAAAGATAATGGTAAACCTCTATCCCCCCATGATCTCTCTGAGGAAGACAAGAATGTCTGAAAATTGCTTTCCCTTCCCTTGCGATTTTCATGTTGGCTATAGATAAAGATGTCAGAGTTTTGCCTGAGGTTTTCAGAAACATGAAGCGGGCAGGGGGTCCATTTTAGATTCTGGAAGCAAATAGCGTGGTTTTTTTGAGGTATTTTCATGGCTTCTGGGATACAATAGCTATCTATGTTAAAACTGCTACAAATAACCCATTTCATATTATAGATAACTACAGCATTCAATACTACTGCATATTAAGGTAGATATAATTCCATTTTGCTAGTAGATTGAAGCGTAAGGTGGGATCTCGCCACACTGGGTGCCTTGCATCCTTGTTCAGTTTAATTTGTGTCTATCACCTGCTCTGTTCCTGAATTTTCTTCCCTGTATTTAGAGGAAAAGCTGTGGTGTGAGGAGGAAGGATTTTTGGCACCGAATGGTAGCAGACTAAATCAAAGCTTTTGAAATGTTTTCTGAGTTGTAAAAAAATATCTATTTGGTAATGTTATAATGGGTGTAATTAGTGTTCTTATTTCTGCTTCATCTGCACAGCTAAAACTGCACCAAGATCTCCAGATCGACGCACAAGTCGAGCTATCCATTCTCAAACAGGCTCTTTCTCTGCTCCAGCTTTGGCTGCAAGCAAGGAAAACCTCCCAGTGCTTAACACTAGGATTATCTGCCCAGGTAATTCTGATTTTGAAATTTGTTGTTCCTTACACAGCTTTAATATTGACTTCTCTTACCCTGCTTGCTCTCAAATAATGATTTTTACTTCATGCCCAGAACTCTCAAGTTGTTTGAATTGAAAAATAAAGTAGAAGATTCCTGATCATTTGGCACACACCAGATGTAGTAGACATGTTGTGTTCAGTTCTGCAGGATGAAAAATTAAATTCAGGATCCTAGAATCATGGAATCACAGACTGGGTTGGGTTGGAAGGGACCTCAAAGACCATGTAGGTCCAGCGCCCTGCAGCAAGCAGGGACACCCTCCACTAGACCAGGTTGCCCAAAGCCCCACCCAACCTGACCTTGGTTGGATGGAGCTGTGGCTGCCCCCTCCCTGGCAGGGAGGGGGCAGCCACAGCTTCTCTGGGCAACCTGTGCCAGGGCCTCACCACCCTCATTGTAAGACATTTTTTACTTGTGTCTAACCTAAATCTGCCCTCTTTAAAACTGTTGCCAACTGTCCTGTCACTACAAGTCCTGGTGATAAGCTTCTCAGTCTTTCCTGTAGGTCCCCTCTATATTTTGAAGTAATATAGAGCTGTGCCCTGAGCCTTCTCTCTTCCAGGCTGAACAAGCCCAACTCTCTCAGCCTGTCTGCACAGGAGAAGTGCTCCAGCACTCTGACCATGTTTCTGGCCCTCCTGTGGACATTCTCCAACAGCTCCATGTCTTTTTGGTACTGGAGACCCCAGAGTTGGATGCAGCACTCCGTGTGGGGTCTCAGGAGAGCAGAGTAGAGGGCAAGAATCGGCTCCCTTGACCTGCTTGTTATGCGGCTTTTAATGCAGCCCAGGATATGGTTTGCTTTCTGGGCTGCAAGTGCACATTGCCAGGTCCTGTCCAATTTATCATCCACCAGTATCCCCAAGTCCTCTGTCATTCATCTTAATCAGTGGAGACTGTGAAAGGCTTGAGGGACAGAGTCATGTAAGGTTCAACCCTCTGGGTAAGAGTTGTCTGTAGGTACCTCTTAGGAAACGGGTAACTGAAACTACAGAAAGCTGCTGTGCTGTGAAAACAGTTGAAAAAATGGGTTGAATTAACTGCAATTAATGCTAGTAAGCACCAGTAAAACAATGTTTTAATTAAATTCACTACTTTAGTTAAAACATAAAGGAACTGGGCTTGCATTTTGTTTTAGGTCAGTCTAAGTATTAGCTTTTAGAAAGGGCTTTTCCTTTTTTACATGTATTACACATTTTTTTGTGGAATGACTTGGATATTTGCCAGGGTAGGTATGGCAAGGTTGTGACTTTTCCACAAATTACATTAAATTATGACTCTAACAGTTTTTAAAAAGGTGAGGATTTTCCTTGGGAATATTTCCGAAGGAAACCACCAAATGGACAGTTTGGAGATTAAGATTAAACTAAACACCTCAAGTAATTGTTTTTGCTATTAGGTCACCCATTTGGTTGCTATACCAGCCAGTGAGTGTTGGCCTGAAATCCTGAATTTTCTCTGTGTATTTTTCCTCAATGATGGTACCTGAAGAGACAGCCACCACACTGCAGCATAGCTGTCTTTCTGCTCAGGAGAGCCAGAGACCTGAAAAGTTAAAAAAATATAGGTAACAACTGATACAGACACTCAATTATTCCATATATAGATCTAATTAAAATTTTGTCTCTCAGTATGTGGCTTATCACAGAATGTCAAGAGTTGGAAGGAACCTTGAATGATCCATCTAGTCCAATGCCCCTGCCCGAGCAGGATCACCTAGATTAGAGCACACAGGAACGTGTCCAAATTGGTCTTGAATGTCTCCAGAGAAGGAGACTCCACAACCTCTCTGGGCAGCCTGTTCCAGTGCTCCGTCACCCTCACAGTGAAAAAGTTCCTCCTTGTGTTCAGCTGGAATTTTCTGTGTTCCAGCTTGCAGCTATTTCCATTATAGTACAATAGATGTTTCACTGTTGATCAAATACAATTTTTAAGTTTTGGGTTTTTTCTATCAGGTTTGAGGGCTGGTCTAGCTGCTTCTATTGCTGGAAGTTCAATTATTAGCAAAATGTTGCTAGCGAACATCGATCCATTTGGTGCTACACCGTTTATTGACCCAGATCCAGATTCACTGTAAGTAATTTCTTTTTCTAAATGTACTGCTTTGCTTCTGTTTGCCTTAAGCTTTTTGGTTTTACTTCTTTGTAATATTTCTTTTTTTTTAACATGAAATTCTGTTTTGCTCTCATTTGGCAGTAGGCATCAAGACTTGAGAAAAGGTTGGATTTTACTCTCTTAGTTACGAGTAGTGCAGAATTGTCTTGCAGTAGCAGAAATAATAGGAGACCTTTGCTTACTTATCCCTTGCCCTCTGGATCAGAGAGGACAATATCAGCACATCTTCAGAGCCAGGGTTTTCTGCCTGAGCTGCAGGTCTGAAAAGGAGCTCAGCCACCTGCAAGATGTTGAAGCAGATCTGAGCACTTTGTAGTGAAGGCAGAAGCAGTTGTCCTCCTCATGACTCAAGCAGTGAGGTGGAGCTTTTGTGTCCTAAGCTGTCTCTGCTTCCCACATCTGGGTGTAGCACCTGCAGAGAATTATAGATGGCATCTAGGTTGTGGGCCATGCTCCCCTAAAAAAAAAAGTCTCATCAGCCAAGTATGCAGCACGAGCATGCCTACACACAGCCTAGGTGCTTGTCCCGGTGTGGTGCTGCTGTGTCAGAGCCATGCCTGGAGCAGCTCTTTCTTTGTATTACTTTTAATTTTGGGTATGGTGAAACTAGTGCTTAGATAAGGGGGGAGTCTGACACTTTCTTCTTTGTCCTGTGGGAAGTAACTTGCACTCGCAGAGGAGTTAGCAGCCAATCTGTCTCTTCAACTGTCATTGGGTTTCCTCGGGGAGATTCAGAGGAAGCATCTCTTGACGTCTCTTGGTTGACGTATCCAATCTAAGACCAATCACAATCTTGGTCAAAGCTCTGTGTGTCCAGGTACTGTGTAAATGAATACCTAATTATCTCTTTTCTTTGAACAGGGAGGGATATTCAGAAAAATGTGTTATGAACAACTACTTTGGAATTGGGTTAGATGCAAAAATTTCACTAGAATTTAATAACAAGCGAGAAGAGCACCCGGAAAAGTGCAGGTAATTTCGCTGTATAATGATCTCTTCCTTATATCTACATACATATAGATACATACATACATACATACATACATATATATAAAAATCTTTTCCACATCTCTTTATTTGAATTCCTTAACTTTCTCTCATCCTACAAATGCAAGACTTGATATTTTGTGGTCTTGTATTTTGTGTATTTCAATATGTGAATCTTGTTTTGTCTCTTTTCAGAAGTAGGACAAAAAACATGATGTGGTATGGAGTTCTTGGCACAAAAGAGCTACTGCAAAGAACTTACAAGAACTTAGAGCAAAAAGTTCAACTTGAGGTAAATTTTATTTTTGGGCAGAATGAGTACTGTTGTTTCTACAATGTGCAGTGAAGAATTTGGGCTTCCTCCTGAAACCTTGAGTTCTTGTGTCATCCCAAGCTGACCGCAAAGGCATTGTGTAAAAAGGTGCTGTGTATGAGGTGGTTTCACAGGTGGGTTTTTTTGGACAAAAAGTATAGTGTTTCTTATAATTACTGTAAGGTTAGGTTTTGTTTTTTGTTTTTTTTTTTTCAAAAATATTCTTGAATAGATAGGATATGTTTCATAGTGTTAAAGTGTTACTGGGTTAAAGGTTTGAAGGGAAAATAACAGAAAAGATGATACACTAAACAGAAGAAAAGAGATAAGGAGTCTTACTCTTCCAGGTTCCTCTTAAACTATCTGAAAGCTTGATTACGTGTATAGGGAAAGCACACAGAGATGATCATAGTCAAAAATCTCTGACACAAGGGGACATTCTGAATGTGCATCAGAGGAAGCCCAGCTACATCTATAGAGACTTTAGTAGGTGTTTGAGACAGTCTGCAAAAGAAGCAAGGTATTATCACAGCAACAATAAATGCAGTGTAAATTATGTGAAGATGGTTATTTTTTGTCTAACATAAAATCTGTCTTCTTCGCTATACTGGGAACTTAAAAGAAGGTATAAATGGTTAGCAAATGCAAAAAAAAAAAAGGACTATGGGATGGCTACAGTTGTTTCAGCCAAACAATATCTAGGGAGGATTTTTACCAGGAACATACAAAATTTCTCTTTTTAGTTCATGCTAAACACTTCTTACGGAAGTTTGTGATATTTATATGAAGATAGCTTGTTAAATTGAAGGAATAATTTTAAGTCACTGGCACTGGAACTCTTTCTCACTCCTCTGAGATTAAGAAAGATTATTTTTCTAGTAGCAGCAGATTGCTGTTATCTAAAGATTGAGTAATTATCAAAGAATTATGCAGAAGTTAGTGAATATAATGACAGGAAAGAACATTAATTATGCTGCAGACAGAATTCTAATTTAAGGATCTTTTGAACAAGATTTAAATAAGATTGAGTAAGGCATTAAAATCTGACCTTTCCATAATTATTTTTGAATATATCTGGAAGTAAACCAGCAAGCAGAAATTTCATATTTAATATTACCTTGCACAATATTAGCCTTATGCTAAAATGTGTGATGAGATGCGTGGCACCGGAAAATTAAAAATAGTGATTTCAGGAGTTGGAGGTAGACCTCTGCTATAATACAAATGGCTGCACAGCAGAATTTGGATACTGACACATTTTGATTTAAATGTTACATTCTGTCATGTTGCTGAGATTAAATCATGAGAGCACTAGGCACATTCTGGAAATAATTTTGCATCTTTTTCTCCTCCTGGTAAAATTGCTACAGATTTTTTTTTCCTTATTTCCTGAGGATTTCTATTTCATTTGTATAATTTTTAAAGTCTTTCTGTGGGACTGGTTACTTTTGGTAACCTAGCAGTCTTCCTTAAAAGCAATTCTACCTGCAAACTCAGATCTCCAAAGTGACACCTGAATCCAGCATTTAGGACCTTATATTTCCGACTTGCTTCAAGTCCAAAGTGGCACTACTGCAGGCTGCACTTCTGACTCTGGTGGAATGGCTTGGGATCATTGGGCTCACCTCAGCAGGCAGTAGTGCGGCTGCCAAACGAGGGTGATTTCACTCAGGTCTGCAGAATTTCCCTTGGCCATAAGTAGGGTAAGATTGGCCTATGTCATCCCATGATGATGTTGAGTAGTACTTGGAGTTGCTTATGGGTTTTGGAGGATAAAGAGGAAAGAAGGAATAAAGGGTTGGCCCTAGGAGCGATCTCTTACCTGCAAAATAAACTGGCAATTGTGTGAGCAGTCCTAGATTTGCCTTTGCACTTCTGGGAGGAAAGTGAGTTATGTTTACTGTAAGGCAGTTATTCAGGTGCTAACACACTTAGATTTAACTACATTTGTGGTTATACCAGAAATTTTATTGGACTTTCCTGATTCTGCCCTCCCTTCCCCCTACACCTTAATAGAATGAACTACAAGTGAAATTGTGAAAATGTTTCTTTGAATAGTCACAAAACACCTCTGCTGTAGACACTAGGGGTTTGGGGCTTTTTTCAGATCTGCAAAAATTGGTGCTAAGACTGGGGAGAAGAAATTTGTATTAAAGATGCTTCACAGCATGGATGGAACACGCTTGTGGCAAACCTGTTAATGACTTGGTACTCCCCTGCCAGCTTTTTTGAAGCTACATGTGTTAAAATGGCTGATGACTCTTCTCACATAATTTATATACTAAAGGAGCTTTTATCCATTACAGTGTGACGGACAGTACATCCCCCTTCCAAGTCTGCAGGGCATAGCTGTGCTAAACATTCCCAGCTATGCTGGTGGGACTAATTTCTGGGGTGGAACCAAAGAAGATGATGTGAGTAGCATTAAAGAGAAGTAACCTTATAGTCATAACCAGTAATGAACACCATGAACTGCTTTTCTCATTTAATTTTAATAGTAGTAGCATATAATTGGTGAAGCGACTCTTATTCAGGGAACCTGTTTTGTATTTTATTTTTTAAATTGAAAATATATCCCATGATTTTTTCACTGTCTGCTGTTTTCTGTGGTGTCCATTCATAGTAAGGCTCAGTGTTTGTTTTTTTAAAATGCTGCTATGAATATTTTTAGAAACTAATTTTATAAACAGACACTCAAATAATTTATCTCTATATTGCTTTACAAACTCATGTAAATAAGACTTCTGAAAGCATAGAATATCCTGTTTCCTATATTCTAACACTAAACAACGTGGCAAGGTTAATAACTTATGGCTCATACCTGGATTTTTTTTCCCCATTCTTTAAACAGCTTTTGACTAAGGAATGGTGATTCAGAAAATGAGGACTGATACATTTAGGGATTGATAATTTAGTGGGGTTAGTAATCTGGGTTTTTTTAAATCCCATTTTCAGTGAGCTTCCAAAGATATCTTTTTTTCCCCTCTTTCTCACATCCCCTAAGATATATTACACTACAAAGATGCTACGCTACACTAAATGTCTTAGAATTTGGAGCAGTCTTACTGCTGCCATCCACATCACACACACTGTAACAACTGGAATTACTGGCAGATTATCCTAATTCTCCATGTCCTGATTTAGTGTGTGTGAGGTCTGAATAAAATTACAGAATCACAGAATCATAACGTTGGAAAAGACCATTAAGATCCTCAAGTCCAACCATACCTGTCCTCTCCTAAACCGTATCCCTGAGCACCTCACCTACCCATCTGTTAAATACAGCCACCTCCCTGGGCAGCCTGTTCCACATCCCCACAACTCTTTCAGTGAAGATTTTCTTCCTGACGTCTAATCTGAACCTGCCCTGGTGCAGCTTGAGGGCATTTCCCCTTGTCCTATCACCTGTCACTTGGCAGAAGAGACCATCACCCACCTCTCTACAACCTCCTTTCAAGTAATTGTAGGCAGTGATAAGGTCTCTCCTCAGCCTTTTCTTTTCCAGACTAAACATTCCCAGTTCCCTCAGCTTCTCCGTGTCTTGTGCTTGTTTTTAGTGTATGTCAGAGTTGTGTTTATATTTGGCTATTGATATCTAAAGATTTTATATACTCTATGTTCATATTCATAACTTGAAAGTATCTCTAATATCTGCTCAGATCAAGAGATTATTTTTCTCCCTAGACTGTCACACTGGGTAAGATCTGTCCAAACCTAAATTTTTTTGCTTTTATTTAAAAAAAGAAAGGAGTGGTTGGTTTTCACTACAGATATGTTTTATTTTTGGAGAGGCCCAGCAGACTGGATTGTGGTTTGCCCATACTTGCACTAAAATGGAAGCACAGGATAAATGAAATTTCACAACTACTTTTTCTTAACCTGTGCAGAACTAGTCCAGTAGACGTCAGTTGCACTTGTGAAACCCAGATCAAGGGCTTTCCATACTTTTACTTTGGAATAACAGAATCACCATCTTTTCTTGTTTTCAAGATGCTGACATCTCCATATGAAAATTGGAATAATTTCCATGAAAAAAATTTCCATTGAAAAATATTTAGACAGAGAAATCTTTTGCTTCCAAACAGTGCAGACCCTGTAAAAGTGCACTAATGGTCTTTGACACTCATCTGCTCAGTCCTCCTCAGCCTCTTGGCCAAAGCCACCACTGCAGTGGAATGAAGGTTCCTGCTGCATTATTGAGCAGCAGGGACCAAAGACCCTTCCCCTGTTCTCCATTCTCCGTCTCCCTGAGGCATTTCTGCAGACACTGCCTGGATTACAAAGTTTTGGGTCTTCACCCTCTTATTCTTTGCCTCCTGGAAATCCTCTGTTGGCACTTTCTGATGCAGCTTACTCTGCACAAGGTGACAGCTGAGGTGGTCTGACCACCACTCAGGTGATCTCTGGAGGAAATGGTCAAGCTTCAAGTGACCTTAGTATGGTGCCTCCAGCCAGACCCAGTTGAACTTCAGCCTAAGACTTGTCCCTTCATGGCACGGCTGAATCCACCTGCAGGACACCAGGTGGCAATGACACATGCAAGACTTGGTATACTTCATGTAAGCACATGGAAATTCAACATCTTTGCTGGATATCTGGATGTTAATTCCATATGGAACAGGTTTTCATATTTACGGTGGATAACTGCATACTTTGCAAACAAGATCCTCATTGGTATGAAAGCTGTGTTTCACAAAGCTGAGCACGGGCTCAGATGTTGGTTTCCAGAGAATTCAAAATATATGAAGATAAGGACTTCTGGGAAAAAAAGCTGCCATTGCTCCTCTTAACTTCAAGAACCTCTTAGATACTAAGTACATTAACCAAGTGGAGATTTGGATTGTCCTTCCATCTCGCCTTAAAAAGCATTTCTTAGTCTGCATGCTGAAACATGCCATCCTTCCTGTATTAGGTTATGCTTCATCATTCAGACATTTGAAATCCTATTAGCATTGCTGTTTTAAAATAATAATTTCCTGTGCCTTCTGTCTATGATATCTCACACCTATGACTTAGGAGAGGTTATAGTTACTCTGCAGTAAGTTAAATCATTTAAATGATGAAAACAAATCTGAAAATTAATCTGTGCTTCAGTGAACATGCAATCTAAGCACTAGATGTGTCATCAAAACCTGGAATATTTTATTTTCCTTGCAGATATTTGGGGCTCCGTCGTTCGATGACAAAATCTTAGAAGTTGTTGCGGTATTTGGCAGCATGCAGATGGCAGTTTCAAGAGTCATCAAACTACAGCACCATAGGATAGCTCAGGTTTGTTACTTACTTAACAGCATGCAACACGGTTGGCAGCAGTTTGGGATGCTGGCAAGCAGCGGGACACTTTATGACCACCACCCTGAACATCAGTAAAGCACCGACACTGTTCTAATTTTAAGGAGTAAGGAATTGTCTTTGGTGATAAATTATAAAAGTGCTTTATCCTTGAGACAGTCCTGGAGGGAAGCCACAGCTCCTAGCAATCAACATATTTCAGGTGGCCCATCAGTTTCAGTTGTATTTATTGCTGTGTTTGTTCTTTTCCAGTGTCGGTCCGTAAAGATCACCATACTTGGTGATGAAGGGGTTCCAGTGCAAGTTGATGGAGAGGCATGGATCCAGCCCCCGGGAGTGATTAAGATCGTACATAAAAACAGAGCTCAGATGTTAACACGAGACAGAGTATGTTGCAGAAAGTGTCCTGTGAGATACTGTTTCAAACATTGCTTTTGCAATAATTTATTCAGTTATAACATGAACAAACCAGTGCTTATAAGAATGTTTTATAACTATCTATATAACTTAAATTATCTATATAACTATATGATTACTTATCATTGCCTAATTTCTAAAATAAGCCAAATAAATAATCGTTCTTCTTTATCAGTGACTCAGCTCTTTCTAACCTTTTATTAGTTTTATTATTTATTATTCCTTATTAATATATAGTAAGAAGAAGAATGGTAAAAATTTTACATCCCCTTCCCTTCCTTCTCCTTTCCACCGTTCCTTTCGCTCTTTTCTCTCCTCCTCTTCCTCCTCCTCCTCCTTATCCTGTAAGTATATTACACATAACCACCTACAGAAGTTCTGACACATTTGCATAAATAGTTGTGGTGGTTTGATCCTGGCTGGAGGCCAGACCCCCACCAAAGCCGCTCTATCACTCCTCTCTTAGCTGGACAGGGGAGAAAATACATGTTGAGAGGCTTTGGAGTTGAGATAAGGACAGGGAGAGATCATTCCACAATCAGTGTCACAGGCAAAACAGACTCAATACAGAGGAAAGGCAAGAAAACTCTAATTCATTACACTGCACTACACACACTGAGGAACCAGAGTCTGGTAATGAGAAGTACAAACAGCTCTTAAAACAACACACCACCCCCCTCCCTTTTTGCAGACTTCACTTTATTCATGTTTTTTTCTTCCCCAGGATGGCACAGGGGAAAGGAAGGGGGGGAATAGGGAATGGGGGCTTCAATCTTCAGGCAGTTCCTCATGAGTTGTTTTCCTTCTTGGGGAGGGGAGGCATTTGTCACGCTCTCCCTACACCAGCATTGGGTCCCCCCTATGGATGACAGTCCTCCCTGACCTTCTCCACATGAGTCCTTTCCCATGGGGCCTCAACACTTCACCAACTGCCTCAGCGTGGGTCACTGCTATAAACTCATAGAATGTCTCTCAGTCTCTCAGTCCCAGACTGCTGGGCCCAGCCTGGTCCCCCACAGTCACAAGCACCCCAGCAAACCTGCTCCGGCGTGGGCCTCCATCTCTCTCTGTGTCTTATCTCTCTCCACAGGCTGCAGGTGCTGCCAGTGACTTGCTCCAATGTAGGTCACAGATTCTTCCATATTCCTTCCCCTGCTCCATGGTGGGCTTCTGCCTGGCCCAGGTACCTCTCCATGGGCTGCAGGTGGGGTATCTTAATCCTCCATGGGCTGCAGGGGGACACCCGCCCCACCATGGTATTCTCCACAGGCCACAGGGAATCTTCTCTCAGCACCTCCTCCTCCCCCCTTCATTGACCTTGGTTCATATATCTTCTCACTCCCTTCTTTGGTGGCAAAATGCGGCTGTTTACATTTTTCTCTCTCTAAAATGTGATTCCCAGAGGCCTGTGACCGGCACTGATTGGCCCGACTGGCCTTGTCAGTAACAGGGTTTGAGAGTTTGGCCTTGGGAGCCCAGCTGGGAATTACTTTGTTAGACCCTTAAGAAACTTTCTAGCTGCTTCTTAAAGAAGTCATGTTGCAAAACCCACCACAATAGTAAAGTTCTGTAATGTCCATTTTTCAGAAGAACTGTCTCCAGATTTCAATCCTGCCTTACTTTGTCCTATTAATCCTCCCTGTCCCGCACAACCCAGTCTCAGACAGAAGAGACCCAGGCAGTACCTGATCAGAAAGCCACTGGAGAGTTCACACTTGGCTAGGGTTACTGTGTGAAAGGTTTAATTGCCTATCAGTTTGCTGTCCATTAACTTGGTGGTGAATTTAGGGTGCAATTATGGCATTTCAATTATATTTTAGGGAATTTGTAACTTTCCACCATTTTAATGTTTAAATCTTGTTTTACTTTCCAATTTGGATCTTACTGTCCATGTTTGTAGTGTCACTATCTTTGTGTTCTTACTGTTTTGCAAGACATTTACTGAGGATAAAGGAGGGGGAGAGAGAGAAAGCAAGCTTTCAGAAGTCACTTTCTCCCTATACTAGTTTTTTAAAAAAAATAAATTTCATGTCATTTTACTAGTTTGTATTATTTATATGAAACTAAAGATATGTGTTCAATTAATTTTATATTTCTATAAGTTAGTATTTATATAAAAGTAATTTTTATAAAAGTACAAATACTCCACATGCTGTGAATAAAATGAATAATTAATTTTCATTAGGCTTTTGAAAACACCCTGAAGTCTTGGGAAGACAAACAGAAGTATGATTCCTGTAAACCTGTCATTCGATCTCCCTTGTACCCTCAGCAGGCTGTTGAGTTGGCTACAGAAGAGGAAGTTGCACAGATCCAGCTGTGCTCACAAGCTGCAGAAGAACTTATAACCAGGTACAGTAAAATTAATAAGTTTGGATTGGCAGCCTAGATACTAGGAAAGAATTATTCCTGCAGATGGGTATATATATAGACTTATAAATGTATATTTTCCAGTTCTGATTAATGTTCTGCAGCCACGCTCAGGTTTTTGTTTTTTTTTTAATTTTATTGTAATTTTAAAGCTCAACTTGTTTATGTAAGCTTTATCTTAGCCTTCTGTAATTTTATTTTTGTGTGCTTATGTAGTTTTTTTTTCCTGTGAAAACTAACTTTCTGAAGGAGCAGTGGAAGAGGAAAACTGGAATGCTTCTTTGCAGAGATGCTTTTGACTGAAACTTCCTAGTTTATGCAAAAGCAAAAATATATTTATTGAAAAAAAAAGCCCACCCTTAGAATTCAACTTTAGAAGTTAACAGTGTGGAGGTATCCACCTAACTTTAGCTTCTCCTAACCTTATTTCTCCTGAAAGCTTTGATATTCACAATTTCACATAGATGAGCACTTTTCCATAAACTAGAAAAAGTTTCCTTAAAATATTGCATAAGTAAGCAGTTATCACCCCAACATTCAAGGTGGCCAAATTACCAGATAAAATCTTCATACTTTTTTGCATTCATCCACTCATTAGTCATTATTAGAGCTATCTGTTTCATTCCTAATGCTCAAAATCCTCATCTCTGTGCACTTGATCACTTCTGTAATTTATATGGGTTGAGATGATAGCGAGCTGATGGTATAAAATTGATCACAGAGCCTTGCTTATTTTCAAGAACTGCTTTCTTCCCGAGACGCAAGTATTGTAATAAAGAAGGCACTTCAGTTTGCACAGAAAAAAAATAATCATAGATTTTTTTAAGGAAAGCTTCTTTTCTTTTTAAATCAGAACATTTTATAAAGCTGGTAGTCAGTTCATCATGATGACAAATTATCTTAAGCATCAAAATTAATTCTTAGAGGATCTGTTGAGTTGGACTGATAGCATAAGAGAGGAGTTGAAGAACTACATGTTCTTTTTATATTTAAGTAGACATAGAAGAGTAATTTGGTTTATAAATTACCCAAAGTGAAGTTTAGCCAAGACAGCCTAAAAAATTTACTGTTCTAGAGATGGTCCTGAGCTGGACCTCTCATAATCTCATGTATGATTACAGTCAATTTTAATGTTACATTTGGAGGATATACCTTTTGAAATAGGTGTAAGAGTTTTGAATGTAACTCCAAGTAAGTTATCTTGAAGTGCCAGGGTTTTCCTCTATAGTTCATTTGAATGAATTCACATTTTTTGATACAATTTTTGCATAGCATTTGTTTTCTAAGACAAATAAAGGTGCCTCAGTATTTCATAGCAGAATACATCATCTGTGTTACAGATACCATTTATACGAGGTGCTGTATTGCTTGAAGTGGTATTAGTACTTCAACTTATATTACAAAGGACTATATTTGTTTCAAGTGATTTGTGAAATGTATTTTAGTAATACTTTCTCATCTGATAACACTGTGTTCTCAAAATTTTTCTTTAAAGGATGTAAGAAATATTTCTCTTATATTCTTTCTAGAATCTGTGAAGCAGCAAAAATACATGGCCTCTTGGAGCAGGAGCTTGCTCATGCTGTTAATGCATGTTCACATGCATTAAATAAAGCAAACCCAAGGTTTCCTGAGGTAAAGGAATTATCTATAAGTAAATAAGCTGTAATATCTGTGTGCATAAGCTTGTAACATGAGAGCTGTATTGTGCTCCCTGTCCTCACATTAAAATAAGCTGGATGATTATTTTTGAAGATTTTGAAAAACAAGACTTAGAAATATACATACACTGCTCATATTTAAAGGAAATGGCTTAAGAGATGAATGGATACTATATCTTCTCCCCTTTTTACCACTTTTTCTGAAGTGAAAGGGACAGTTACTTTTGATTCAGAAGGGGCTGCACTGTACAGCAGCAGAGGGTCTCAGCTCTTTGCATACGTAGGGAAAATACCTATAGCTGTTAAATTTGGTAGGTCATGGCCAATGATCGTGAGATTTGTTTGTGATACCACTAATGGGAGTAAGAAGAACTACCTTTTTACAGAAACGTACTAAAGAGGAGAGTCAATGTGATTGAGATGATATATGACATGACATGATACATGATATAATACAATATGATGTATCTCATGAAGGCCAGCTGAGAGTTGGGCTTGGTCAGCCTGGAGAAGAGAAGGCTTTGGGGAGACCATATAGCAGCCTTCCAGTACCTGAAGGGGCCTACAGGAAAGCTGGAGAAAGGGGCTGTTTACAAGGACATGTAGTGATACGACAAGGGGTAATAGTTTTAAACTGCAAAAGGGAAGATATTAGATATAAGGAAGAAATTCTTCCCTGTGAGGGTGGTGAGGCGCTGGCACAGGCTGCCCAGAGAGTTTGTAGTCCTGTTCATGGCTGGGTTGGATGGAACTTTGGGCAACCTGTTCTGGTGGAGGGTGTCCCTGCCCATGGCAGGGTGTTGGAACTAGATGATCTCTATGGTCTCTGCCTACCCAAGCCATTCTGTGATATCTGAGAAGGCAGAAGATGCAGTTTCTGTATTCATCGGTGTCCTCCCCAGCTGATAATCTCTTTGTGAATGTTGGACATTAGAGGGGGATATTAATGAGACTGAAAATGCAGACCTGGGTGTCGCTGCAAGGGGAGAGCGAGCAGTGAAAAGTGAGGTAGGGAGTTTCGATTAGGGACATGGTAGGAAGATGTTTGTTTCCTTTTGGAAGGAGTCAAGAATGCACTCCTCCTGCGACCGTGGTCCACACCAAGGGATGCTAATCCTGAAGTGATGCAGGAGTGAGTAGTATATCAAGTGAAGTGCAGTAATGTAGCTCTGAGCACAAATAAACCAAACTCAGGTCAGCAAACAGCAAAAACAATAGGCAAAGTAAGCTCACATCTGCTTGCATATAACTGTATAGGGACATCCCTAGACAGAGGCTGAACCAATGCTGTTACAGGTCAGTTCTTGTAAATGCATTCACAGAAGTTTTCCTGCATAATTGTTATCCATGTGCTATACAGGGAACATAAAGCAGGTGAGTTTCCTGGTTTCTCTCTTCACATTAAACAATTCATGTGTTTTCTGGGATTGGACCCCAAAAAAGATTTATCAGGTAGAAGCTGTCTGTATATAACCTAAATTTATATATGGTAAATATATGTTAACTTTTGCTTCCTAAAATATAGCAGCTTAGTTCTGCTAGGGATAAGGCGAACAATTTGGATCAACAGTCGTTAAATGACTTTCTGCTGGCCTTTGTCAGTAAAATCACAGATTCATCTCAGAGGAGGGCTGATCACTTGATGATCTCCAGGATTGTAAAAGGTCATATTCAGTGAAGTTGCAGAAAAGACAGTAAATAGATACTGTATTTTTTATCTATCCTCAGTGCTGAAAATACTCCCAGTGTAAAGCATTATTGATGTATTTCTTCTATAAAACACTTAAGATATACGTGTAAGCCCAAAGTATTTATTCTCAGTTTGACTCATATCACTTCAAATAATGTTTATGCTTCTTATTGCCCAGAGCCTTACCAGAAACACTGCCATGGAGATAGCTGTCAATGTGAAGGCCCTACATAATGAAACCGAATCTCTGCTAGTAGGAAGAGTTCCTTTGGTAAGGTCACAAAATACATAGTTTTACTCCCTCATTCAGATTATTCAGACATATGTTCACCTTCTGCAGGTCTAATTTAGCCAAGTAAATCTCACCCTCGTTCTAATACCTAGTAGGAATTATTTTATAACATTTAACTGGTAAGTGTTCAGCAGACCTCTGGTGGTATTTAAAAACTTTGCATCTTCTTTGGCTAATGTTTCTATGCCTAAAATGATGAAGAATTCTCAAGAATTGTACCTGGATGTATAATTAGAAAATTTCTGCATGTGACATTGTGAAGAAAGGTGTCATGTTTTCTGTGCTGATCCAGTTTTACATTAAGATGACACTCAGTAGGAACAGTTGCATTTTATTTGAATTAAAAAGTGTATTTATTTCTAACTTACTGTTTGTTACAAATAAAAATGGATATCACTAGGAATGCTATAATTTAGCTGAGGTAAAGTATTTGTCACAAGTCCTGATTTTGGATCCTGCCAACTACACTAATTTGTCACAACTGGATGATTTAGGTCACTTAAAAAATCACCACCAAAGGTCTTAGCAAAAGAGAGTTAAATATGACGTTGTAAAGGCGCAATTTAAGTTTGATGTCAAGGTTCACTCTCAGTGATTTAAACAATGATTCAAAACTACCAAAGCACAAATCAAAGTTACGAAGGCACGAAGTGGTGTCTTAGCAAAGATCTGTTATTGGTGAAAGGTCTCTGCCTTGAGCAGCAACTTTGAGAGGCATCCCAGCTCAAGGGGAGATCACTGCCATTGCAGCCACAGTGCTTAGCAGAGAGAGATGCAGGAAGGCTCACTTAGGCTGTCCTGTTTCTGGAATAAAGCGGTTGGCTTGTAGACAAATTGCATGTGATTGGAATACAGTTTGGAAAAAATAAAAACTACTATGTTTTGCCTAGATGTTTTCCAAAGGCACTATTTCCATTTTTTGCTTTTTAAGAAGCATTTCCAGTCTGGAACAGAGCACAATTTTCCAGTGTATTGAGTGTGAAGTATGACAGGATATTTTATTTCAACTGAATGAAATTATCTGAGCTCACTGAAATAAAAAATTCCTTTGTAAAGGAATTTTTAAAAAATTCTTTATTTTCATTGTTTCATTCATGTCTTTTCCACCTTGGAAATAAGAAACGTTTCCAAGATGTTTTAGGAGGATTTGCTGACTCTTCTTTTAACAGAATTTCAATACTGCTCTGGGTTTATTTTAGGAGCAATATTGCCAATGCATACACTTTCTCACCATCAGATGAGAGCTTTTTTATGTCTGAGTAAAATGTATTCCTTTGAGAAATAGAAAATTAGAAAAGTGCTTGTTGAGAAAGAGATACCTCTGCTCCATTCATTTATATAACATAGATGACTTAAGTAATTGTTTGAAAAATGAAAACACGAGAAAAGTTGTGACTTCTTCAAAGACAAGTAGGTCTTCCACTGTGCTCCAAACTGAGCTGTTCAAACTGAAAAGAAAACAAAGAGGAAAGCAGACGAAAGATCAAAGTCTGTTTATGGGCACTGAATTCTGTGAAGTTTAGACAAGAACACAATAGCAAGAGGGAGCTTCTATTTCTGGTATCACTGGGGTAAAGAACAACACTTTACAAAAGATAGTCTTTCCTTTGAAAGGTCATAACACGCAAACTATGAAGCAAAGGAAAGATGTTTTTGTTAACTAGGATAAATTAACGGTGGGGGTTCTAATTTATCACTAAACTGCAATGACATCAAAATCTTTTTCCAGCACTAGAGAGCAAAGATTCTCTTACAGCTGCATTTAAAAAGTATATTCACCCTTTCAGAAGGATATTCTGCATAGTTTTTGGGCTACTTTTGCCTCAGAGAGAGAAATAGATTCATATTGCTTTATTAGTGATTCCAAGCAACTTGTTCCAAGACTCAACTCTTTACCTCAAAATGGTGTTTCAGCAACCCCAGATAAGCCCAGAATGGTGTTACCAGGGATCACCTGCCTGCCTTCCCTCTTCCTCACAGGTTTTACTCACACAACAGCCGCAGAACAGTTTTCAGACTGGGCTTTTAGGAAAACTGGTATCTCCATGGGGTTCTGTTTTAATAGAGTCACATTTCCATACATCAGCAATTCCCAAGCGTTATACTCTGCTAGCACTTTCTCTTCCTCTTTGCCCCTCAGTGATATATTGGGCTTTCTGTCTCCCATCTGGGGCTGCAGTTGTGTCCCTCTTTCATGCCTGGTCCCTGTTCTTCTCACTCCCAGCCAGCAGCACTGGCTACCCCTCCATTTCTCACCTATTTTGAATGGGAAGTCCAGGTATTGTGTCACCACTGGAAGACCTTTGGGAGTGGAGCATTGTCAGTAAAATCCATTTCCTCTCGACCATGAGAGAGTGACCTATCATATAAAGACATGTACAAGTAACAACTCATGATTACTACCATCTCATTATTTTTCCAGGCTCTTGTTTTTCTGATCAGGTTTTATCTCCTTTATCTATCTTTGGTAGTTTCCATTTCTAGTGGGTTCTAATATTGGTGTTATCTGGTAACTTTCAGTCTATGAAGACTCAAGCGAGGTGAATAGTGACAATGATGGACAGTTAGGTCCAGCTGCTCTACACCTGTTTCAGACGTCTCAGTCATCCCTTTGTGGTTGGGACCATACTAAATGTAGTAGCAGGGTGGTCTGGCCTATTTCTGAAGTAAATCTGTTGTAACTGTTCATTTACTGCCAAGCAGTCATCTGTTTGTAACAACATATCTGGATTTAAATGTGATTAAAAAAATTAACGTGCCGTTTTTCTGGCCTGTTCAGCAATTAGAAGCTCCCCATGAAGAGCTGTTATCTGATGCTTTGCACAGTGTGGAAATAGAGTTGAGAAAACTTGCTGAGATACCTTGGCTTTATTATGTCTTTCAACCAAATGATGATGAGGTGAGTTTGATGAATACCTACTGTTTCTAAGTGAACTTAATTTTCTTTTGATAAAAGAAGGCTAAGTTAGAATCCATCACGATTTGGAGAGGTGATTTCAGTAGTGTTGCTGGAGCCTTTCTGTCTGCTGTCAGTAAGTTTCTCAGTTGAGGGTTTTTTTTATGTGTGTTTTTTGTTTCCTTTTTGTGAGTGTAAAGTTTTTGAAAAGTTATTTAATAAAAGAAACCAGCCTTATTCTTTACAGAAGTAAAATTGGGTGTTAGTTTTTGCCATTTACTATGAATTACCAACTCAAGCACGTCATTTCACTGTTGTTTTCTAGTAATTAAAGGTAACTGTGCCTCTTCTTTCATGCAGGATCCCCCTCTGGATTATGCTAAAAGAAACAACAGAAGTACAGTGTTTCGCATAGTGCCAAAATTTAAAAAAGAAAAAGTTCAGAAGCATAAGACCAGCCCTCAGCCTGGTATGTGTTTTGAAATTACCAGAAAAATAATAACTTTGGGGGAAAATAGAGTTTTGTGTGGGTTTGGTTGGGTTTTATTTTTGTAAGAGCTGAAATGATGCGCTCTTAAGAATAATGTCAAAGTGAAAAGCACCTGAGATAACGGTCATCTACATTAGGATGAAGATCTCTTTCAATGCATTTAGAAAGCATTCAGTAGGACCCCAAGATTTCCAAGTGAACCAAAAAAAAATACTGCAAAAATATTTAGATAGTTCTATCATGCGACAGGACCTGTGTCTTTGCTGGTGGTTACAGTTGATTAACTCATAGCATTGTATAGGTAAAAGCATTGTTTCCCTGTGAAGCTCCAATTCGGGTTTTTCAAGTTAGTTTCAGAAGGTGTGCAGTTGCTTTTAGCACGCTGGTTTAATTAACCAGTTATTCTGAAATTTCAGATGGGTTTTAAGTTCAGTGAGTGAGATAAATCAGACAAAAAGCCATGATGGTCAATATTGATTTCTTAATTAGAAGTTGAACAAACTCCACTCTCCTCTCTTCCCACTGTTATCCATGAACTTAAATCCTTAAGATCATGTCCAGATGTTAATTAGTGATCAGATGGTCCTAAAACTGTTTCTATATCTTTAATTTTTTAATTGACAGTTGGTCAAAATCTGCAAAACCTTGCAGTTGTTGTTCAGGGTTTAGGATCAGACATCAGATTTCACTTCACTGTAAAACTAATCAGCATTGAATGAAGTTGAAAATTATAGCAATAAGTAGCATAACCTTTTTTTTTTCTGTAAATGTGGTCTATTAGGACTAATGTGGGCAACTAACCTTAGAGAACAATGTCTTACATTGAGAGAGCTTATTAATGGCCTATGTAACACAGTAGCTTAAAGAGTACTTGTTGCATTAATTAAGAATACTAGAAAATGTTGTTTAAAACTGGACTTGCTTGCTGCCATTGCTATATTTGAGGTATGGCTGATACTTTCATTTTACATGTTAATTAGTTTTTGAAGGCTTCCCCTCTCCCTGGATGACTACTAATAAGTTAATGGTATAAAGCAGAACATTAGACTTCGCGTCACTGATCCTCAGATCCTAAGATGGTCTAATGTGAATCTGTGGGGACATGATGTTATAAAGGCTTTACTGAAGAAACAAGCATGGCTGCAAAGCAAAGAACCCCAACTTTGTTTAGATACTTTCTCATGTTAACTGCTAACCCGTAACCTGCATGTGAAAAGGAAATTGTCGTTTTTTGTGGAAATGAGACCTCTAACCTTTCCCTTTGCTAGCACGGCAATTCTACTCTGTTTTCCACTCTCTTTGGCCTAACCTTTGCTTGTGATGCATTTGAGCATGTAGAAATTAAGGGGGTTTTGCTCTTAACTTTGGTAGTTCAAAAATGGGGCACAGATGAAGTTGCTGCTTGGCTGGATCTGCTCAGTTTGGGAGAGTACAAAGAAATCTTCATCAGCCATGACATCCGAGGCTCTGAGCTTTTACATCTGGAAAGGCGAGATCTTAAGGTATTTCCTTTGTGCTACTTTTCTGCTATTGACTATTTTCTTTCACCAAACAACAACCAACTTTTCTTCTTTCCCTGCACTTGTTATGTGCTTGTAGCTTGGCTTACACTGTGCAGATATGCAATACAACTAATACGCGCTGTCCTTTGGCCTGAGTTTCCACAGTGCTGACTTGTACTCGCAACCAAGTGTATCCGTGTTAACCAAAATTCCCTTTATCCTGTTTGGTTTTTTTTTTTTGGCACTTTATGTACAATGATAGCATTACAGTTTATGTCAGAAGGCATAGGAAAAGCATGTTTGATATCTCACTGACATCGGGATAACACAATGTTCACGAGTTCACCGTTTCCATTAAACAGGATCAGTATGGATCAGTTGAAGGTGGTCATAATGATTTTGAATCTCTCTACCGCAAGGTCAGCAGCTATGAGCAGCTGACCTGCTTCGGGTGATTTATTATATATATTGGATATATATAGTGCCTGGGAGAGATAAGCAGATTAATAATTTGAGGCATTGGACTTGCATGGTTTTGGTGTTTGTGTGTCGAAACAGACCTTCAAAATAGGTTTTTTCACCCCTGAGTGACCTCTGCCTGATTTTATCTGTATAGATTAAAGAAAGAACAATTTCTTTTGTCTTCCAAATTGTAAAGCTTTCTTCCTCTGAGGTCAGATTGAGAAATATTAACCTAGCAGTCTGAGGCTGTTATTTGAGCTCGCTGGTCTTTTTCAAGAATGACTTAAGTGCATCCATTATATGTAATAGGGGCTATATCTTTGGGGATTCATGACATTACTTTTTTCCAGGAACTGAGTAGCAGTGAGTTCTTGATAATGTGTTTTGCAACTGCTTTTAGCACATGAGAGGAAATAGAATATTGTATAAATTGCAAATATTTACATTTAGAGTGCAAGTCATCGCTCTGACCACAGTGCAGCAGTCTCCAGATGGAAGCAATACTTCCATACAAATGTGCCATTGTTCGTTCCGTTCCTTCTCGAGTGTGAAATGCTGACAGAAGGTAGTGGCTGCATTGTGTGCCTGTGGCAGTAGAATGCACCTGCTGAAGATAGATGTGCTTGATACGTACAACGCGTTGAGCTGTTGTGTATTATTTTTTCCTTTAGTATTAGATCATCTAAGGTCCTTCCCGTGGAAGTTAAACACCCTTTCTTGCAGGACTGTACAGTCCCTCCATGCAGAATTTTTGAAATAGAAAACTGCCCGAGCAATGTTCCAGTGATGGATGTTGCAAGTCCCTGATCTAAACAAATTTCACTGGGACACACAGCATCGCACAATGCATAGGTTTGCTAAAAGATTAAGAAATCATAAAAAAAAAAAGGATGTCGTATTTGTTGGAAGAACTCATGGTGGGTAGTACCTGTTTTAAACTAGACATAGCTTCTGGCCGTGCCTCCTTTCTGACATACATCAAATTGACTCCATGCCCAGAAGACTGGCACTTCAACCAAGTAAATATCTGCAGCATGGTAGTCATCAACCTGTTACCCTACGACTCATGCTGAATAAGCATAAAGAAAAGCCCATCACAAAGGTCTGTGCCCTGAAACATTGGAAAGTTTGTTCTAGAGCCTACTCAGAGACAGACTTTTACAGTCCCCTCAGTCTCGCTGCCTGGAAGCATACGTGCAAGTTTTAAGTTGCTCGGCAGAGCTGGGCAACGAGCTGCTCTATGCAAGTAGCCACGGGTATATCCTGTGCTAGCTAGCAGAGGGCTTGCCCTAGAATTGCCCCATCTGCTCCTGAGCAGGCCAGGCCTTTGGCCAAGAGTGGCTTGAGCTCTGTGTAGCAAGGCTGAATTTAAATAGCCGAGTTCCTTACATACAGGGCATGATCGGTGCAGGGAGACATGAAGGCTGGCTCAGGGGTCCTGACCAGTTTTGACAAGTGACCTGAATTGGTGTCACGCTGTGTAATGTGGTACCTAGGAAAAGAGGAGCATGTCACAAGCTACTCTGTTAGTTTTTCCTCCCTTTGGCTATCAAGGTGTGCCTCTTCAGTGCTCTTGTGAGCCATAAGCTGTCTACAGCCTCTCTCCAGTTCAGGGCTTGTGCTTCCTGCCAAGCTAAACGGGCTCGCCATCGATTGACAGTCTCTTAAGTCATGTGCGATTGATTTACCTCTATTACCTCTCATGTCTACAACAGGAAAAATCATTACCTGGTTTAATTGAATGCTTTAGACCCACCTTTCGTTCTGTGGTCAAAAGTAGCAATGAAAAGCAGGACTGAGAAGGATTTCATGAAACTCTTCCTCTACACTCATTACCGAAACAGATTTATACGTTGGCTGAAGAACTGGACACCTCAAATTACGTTTCTGTTCAGTTTGTGGATCCCATTCTTGGTCAGCTCAGTGCGTGGCAAATGGAGAACACTTCCAAGAGGAACTAGACAACTCTCTCCATTCAGCACCTGCAGAAACACGCTTTCTCTAGTCTCCTATGCCTGGTTGATTCCCCACCTGTGATTTCCTTTGGCTTAAGGAAAGGCTGGGCAGTGAGTTGGAAACTGTGCTGTAGAAATTCTATAAAGCAAGCTAGTCATGATTTTATTTTTAAACTTCATTTTACAAGGAAACTTGAAACTAGTCTTTGATATTTTTAATTAAATGCTGGCACTCTTAGCATTGATAACTCTGTTCCTGCACACACAGCTTGATTACAATTAGAACTGCAACACGTTTGGTAGGCCTAGGGTGACACCTCCTTAGAGCTCCATGGCAATATTGGTTTCCTTGGGGAAAGGGTTTCCATGCCCCGTATCGGCTTGATGAGCAGTGCCGGTCAGGCTGAGGTCTGTTCTGGGGACAGCAGCATTCCATCTTCGGTGTTTTTCAGGAGCACATTTTGAACAAGTTCTTGCATGGAAAATGTTTCATAAGATTTGTTAAGACTTCAGGCTTACTAGATGGCTTTTGACACTGGGAACACAAGTAGGGTAGGTTTCTCATCTGGAAGATGTTAAAATTAAAGAGTGTTTATGTAAATTGTTTGGTAGTGTTACATTGGTGATGCGCTTGGCCGAAATGTGTGGGGCAAACCTGGAATAAATGGGTTCTTGGCTGAGCAGACAGGCAATCACCATAATATATTGCAGATGAAGAGCTTCTGAAAGCTGTTGCAGAAATTTTCATCAGCTTTTTCTTGCAAAAACTTTTTTATTTTTCTTTTTGAGTCTTTTGGCTCTTACCTGCTGAAATGCCTAGAGGTGGCAAAGCAGCTAAGGAGAGGAGGAGAGGTGATATGGTAGTTTTAAGGCCATAGCTGGAGAAAAAAAAAAAAAGGCTATTTTCTTCCCCAGACTCTGGCCAGAGACTTGTCTTCTAAATGATATTTTAGTCAAACTGAATTTTTGTTAATTAGTTATCAGTTGTACAGGGACAGATTATGTAGCATGTGATGAAACTCATGCACATACAGAAATGCAGAGATTTTTGGAGATCTTGCTGTTTGAACGATGCATCATATGCTGCTGGTTTAGTCTGAAGTGAGAGAATTTCTGCAAACTTTCCTGCTTCAGTAGGATAATGTCTAGTGTCAGGAATGCATAAGTCTCTGTTTCCTCCAAACCAAACTATTACAGAAGCATAAAATTCAATGTTTATTTTGTCTGCTGGGTTTGTTGGGGTTTGGTTTTGTTGGTTTGGGCTTTTTTCTCCTGGAAGTGTGGCAGAATTTATCAAAATGGTCCTAAAAATTGTGGTGTGGCTCTTTTGAGACTTGCTGTTCTCATCTACATTACAGCAACTTCAGCTGGAATGGAAATAAAAACAAAATCTCTTGCCTCTGAACCATAGGTGTTGATGATACTTTGTAAGGGTTGGTGGAAAAAGTGGCAGAGTTTTCTGGGAATTTCACAATATGGTTCTTTCCTGTGATCTTTGAAGTCTGGCAGCATCTCCTGATGTTGGTTACTCAACAGAAGTTCTACTCGTGAAAAATACTTGTTCTGAAGAATTTGCAAGTTCTTAACCTTTAACACATGTACAGCTTCTAGTGGTTTGGAGAGAATCTTTATGGGTTTTTCCTCGTGTAGAATTTCCTCCGCATAGCAACCAGGCTATTTCAGTAATTTCAATACTTGTGGGTATTTTTGATTCACTGGAAAATAAAGTTTAGCATAAACAAGAAAATACTCTCCAAATAGAAAAAGGTAAATATTACTGTCGTTGTGAGTGGGATGAGTCTAACAACTAGTACTTACTACTCAATTCCTTTAACTTAAAAATTAGTGCTACTTTTTTTTTTTTTTCTTTTCTTTTTGTGAGACAACCGTGTATTAGCGGAACCAAAAACTAAATTGATGCTGTGTGGAAAATTAGAAAGGTTTGGGGTTCTTTTTGGATAGGTTTGAGAACAGTGCTTGATATGGGGACTTCTATGAACATACCTTACATACAGGGCATGATCGGTGCATTAAACCCTCACATCTTTGTACCAAAGTCCTGTAAAGAATCAATAGAATCACAGAATCACAGAATGGTTCAGGCTGGAAGGGCCCTTACAGATCATCTAGTTCCACTCCCCCTGCCATGAGCAGGGACAATTCTCGCCAGACCAGGCTGCTCAAGGCCCCATCCAACCTGGCCTTGAACACCCCCAAGAAGGGGGCAGCCACCAGTTCCCTGGGCAACCTGTTCCAGTGCCTCACCACCCTCAGAGTGAAGAACTTCTTCCTAACATCCAATCTAAATCTACCCCTTCCAACTTAAAACCATTCCTCCTCATTCTATCACTAAAAAGTCCCTCTCCAGCTTTCTTACAGGCCCCTTCAGGTACTGGAAGGCTGCTATTACATCTCCTCAGAGCCTTCTCTTCTCCATGCTGAACAGCATCTCCAGGAGAGATACTCCAGCTCCACCCCTCTAATCATCTTCGTGGTCCTCCTCTGGACCTGCTTCAACAGTTCATGTCCTTCCTATGTTGAGGACTCCAGAGCTTGACACAGTACTCCAGGTTTGGTCTCACAAGAGCGGAGTAGAGGGGGAGAATCACCTCCCTCAACCTGCTGGCCACGCTCCTTTTGATGCAGCCCAGGATACAGTTGGCCTTCTGGGCTGCGAGTGCACAGTCAGTTGATGTCAAGCTTCAACTCCACCAGCATCCCTAAGTCCTTCTCCGTTGGGCTACCCAACAAGCTGTCTAATCATCTGCAAGCCTGTAAAGGATGGCCATGTATTTATAGTGCTGATGGTTTTCACCTGAGGAAACAATCGGGCTTTTATTGTTCTTTCTTCTCTAACTCAGTTCTCTAAGAGTTCAGTCTGGACGATCTGCAAATCAACCCATGTGTTTAATCTGTGCTGAGCTACCTTTGCCACAAAGCGATTCTTATCCCCCTGTCTTGTTTCAGAGAAATGCAAAAGTAATTGCATGCTCAAACTTTTCAGTAGGATTTAAGTGCCAATTTCCAGAGGTTTCTGTGACCATAGAAAGGCAGATGCAGTCTTGGTGTAGAGTTTGTACAGAGTATTTCATTTGGTTTCACTTTTCGCTCTGTATCAGAATAATATCAAGCTGTTTAATTATGCTCCCTTTTTAAGGACAGTCTTCCTATTAAGATGAAAGGATTTCTGTTTCAGAAGGACAGTGAAAGTTTATTAAGCTCTTTTTTTATTTATTTAATCACAATCTATTTACTCTATGGTTTATGCTACAAATAACTAACGTTTGAAGCTGCTGCTTGCTCAACATCAGAGCTGGGCTTTACAGGTAACAGAAGTAGATTTTCACCAAACTGAGCTGAAATTCATCAGAGCAGTCGGGGAACATTAGCACAGCTGGGCATCCTGTTCTGCTTCTCTGACCATAGGACCGGTCAAAACTGAACGAGGGCGCTGCTGAAGCTGTTATTAATACTGAAAGAGGTTTTGCTGCAAAATTTACTTGTCTGTTGTCCCTCATGAGGAGATGGGTCCCAGAAACCAATATTAGGAACATGTCAGATGATGTGTTTTCTGTACTGGTGGCTACAAGGAGATAAACGCTTGTGCTATTTACATTTTCCTTTGGGAAGTAGCTGGTGTGTTTCTGATAGTTTTTCTAATCAAGAATATCTACGTTAGAAGATGTAACCTTTTTGGAGTGAAAAAACCCAATGCTTACCTTTTCTATTGCTCTCTAAAGGGAAGTTGTCCTACATGCCTGTAGCCATTACATCCACATTCCCCTGAGAAACCGGGGATGTGTGAGTTTGGTGATTGAAACAGACATCATAGGGCCTCATATCAAGTGACACTGCTGAACAGAGGCTCTAATCCATCACATCTTACCAAGCAATTGATTGTTGAATTAGAGAGGAGGGGGAGATTGTTCTTTTTTTGTTTTGGTTTGTTTTTTTGTTTTGCCAGAAAGTGTGTGAGGGTTTTGTACTTAGAAGTCAGGCGAGAGATTGTTTTGACAAATACTGTAGTGTTGCCATTAGTGCAGGTAAGTAATTTTCTGTCAGCAGGACAGAGAGGGATTCACTGTATACTCTAAGGGATTTTTTCTTTGTCAGACAGCACTTGCTAGGGCCCCAGAACGTTTCCTCATTAATGTTGATTGCGGTGAGCACATTTCTAGACATCTGTTGCATGACTGGATCATAATCAGCAGGGTGGGTGTTTCCTTTTTGTAAATAAACTTTCTTCTTTTTATTTTTCTCTCCTTTTTTCTCTCTTATTTTTTTATTATTATTATTTATTTTTAATTTCTGTAGGACCTGGGGATAACGAAAGTGGGCCATATGAAGCGAATTCTCCAGGGAATTAAAGAGCTCGGCAAGAACACCCCTTTATCTGAAGTGTGATTACCCCGGTGCTCTCCCTGGCGAGAGAGGGAAAGTTGCTGGAAGAGCAGAGCTGTCGCAGGCACTTAGCTGGCTTTGAAGCTTACTCTGTGGAAGAAGAAGCCACGGGTGTGTTTGTACAGGCTAGTATCTCTGAGTTCTTGTACGGTGAAGAGCTTGCTGCAAGAGTACAAAAGGATTGGTGCCAAAAAAAAAAAAAAAAAGAAAAAAAGAAAAACAAAAAGGAAAAGGTGATGTTTTCTGTGAAGACTTTTCTTGGTGTGCAAACTTGGCCAGTTTGGATAAGCATGTTTTGGTAAATTGGTTTATGGGGAACCGCACCGACTGGAAAATATAACCGAGAAACGATCGCTTTGCTTACCTGCAGCTCAGTACGCCTCTCTTTACACTGCAGCAAGATACCACTGTACAGCACGAGGTTCTCCGGTCACCCTCCCGAGGCACAGCTTCATAAAGCCGCCCTGCAAGGGACCGAGAGCTTTCGGAGGTTGAACACGTGAGCCCAGCAGTGCCGCAGGTACCCAGCGCTCACTGGCCAAGCAGGAGCGGGGAGAGATACCTTGTGGTACCACGAATGCAAACTGTAATGCATGGTGTGCCTGCCTGAATCGTCTGTTGTTCTGTTGCATGACACATCCGATACTTCAAACACTTGAACAACTTTTATATCGGTTTGAATGAGGTTTAATTTATTACTACTTGAGTATCTTCTCTTTTTTTCTGCCCCCCCCCCCTTCCCCAGTTTCAGGCACTTTTCTATTCTTCAGTGTTGTGTTATGCCTAAACCGCGTTCTACGGCAAAGGATGTGTGGGTGTGGAAACCTAGCGTTTGTGCCATATTCAGCAGATTATATGCATTATATATGATTGAAACACTGTACAGTTAGATTTTTAAATATGCCATGTACAGAAGGTATATCAGGAAACTAACTTATGAGTATTTTTGAAAGACCAGTACCTCACAAAAATATCAGTTGGCTTCCTGCATGGAAAATTGTAAGGAATTTTCTCATGGTGCATTTTAATGTAGTTATTCGGTTATCTTAAACATCTGTAGCATATTTGAACTTTTAGGCACTAATGGCTTTATTTATTCCATTGTTCAAAAAAGCAAGTTGAAAGATTAATGAAAAAATTTTTACAGGAAAATTTCCTTTTATTTATCATACCTAAGAAGAGTTTTATAATGTAGCAGCTGATTTGATTTTTGTGGGGTAAGCTTTTACTTGCTACTAATTTACTATTAATTTAAAAATGTCTCTATATGCGTTTCTTTACAAAGGCATCGATTTGTTTCTTGTCAGCACTCCTACGTCGGTAGATTGTAAAAATCTAAAGAAACAAACTCTAAGGTTTTACACTATGCATGCAAAAATGAATCACATGCAAGATAGTAATCCATGAGTGTTAACAGGTTAAAAAATGAAAACCATCTTTGTTCAGAAATGGTGTTAGATCAGAACTTTATAAGGTTATTTATAGTTTACTTAAACAAAACATAGCTTCATAATTGAATTTCCTGATTAATTTTTCGCAAAAGTATCCTAGTAGAAAAATAATTTTCATATATATATATATATATAAAAACCCCTACTTAGATGTTTGAGATGAGATGATATTGCACCACCTGCCAGAAAACTTGCACAGAATCCCTGTCTCCTTGCTGTTTCTAACAACGTGTCTTTGTGGCACGAGGAACACTTGACTTAACTTTTATTTAACCAAGTAACATTGACATTTCTTGCAGGTTAAAGAGTACCTTAACACCTATTTACCATTTCCTCACAGGCAGCAGAGTAAAGTTTTATTTGGTTGTTGTTTTTTTTTCCCAAAACTCATTTTCCTACTTTAAAGAGGCCAACGTCAAGTACTGCATCCTGGTTTTGCCCTCCCTTTCTCATAAGTGTGATGGGAATTGTCTCTTGAAAAGTAGATGGGAATCATCCCTTGGAAACTAAAATCTATTCCCCTCATTGGTTTATTGCCAAAAAAAAAAAATTAAAAAATCAAAAGGAGCAAACCAGGCTTCATTTATATCTAATTATAGTACTAGGTCCTCTTGCTGCTGTGGGTTCAACAGGCACTGCTGTGGGAGCTCTGTGGACATAACTGATTTTTCTGGTAAACAAACAAAATAATAGAATCATAGAATACTGGGTTAGAAGGGACATGAAGGATGATAAAAGTAAAAGCCTGTGTTCTGTTCGGTCTTTGTTAAAAAAGAAACCAAAATCCCTTCTGCCAGGATTTTGATGCTGTTGTATCAACAGCACTTGCAAACAATGGAAAGTTTGGCAAACAGTGGATGTTTCTCTTTTTTTAATGTACTTGACATTCACCCCTTTAAAGATGTTCAGATGGCACCTGTCAGACCTTTGCAAGTTGTCTTTCCTTCTCTCTTTGTGTCTCCATAAGCTCCACTGTATTTTAAAGAGTGGTGGCATATCAACGCTACAGTAGACTTCACAGTTAATCTTCCTGGTTGATTTAGGGACGTAACACATGGAAGGACTTTCCCCTTCCCCTTCCTGACTGCTGGATATACTTTACACTTCAGCCTTGCTGTGTGCGCTGCGCTGAGATGGGCTGTAGCATAGGATCTCTTCAGGTTGCTCTAGAGGTCTACGCTGGATACATAAAAAACCAGGATCTGCTCTAACGCGGGGGAGATGGCCAGGCGGTGTTTGTAACGCGGCGTTCTTACAACACTCCTCTAATTACCTCAGCACAGGACAATTGATCAATTGTCTCTGTATAGTTCATTTATTTTCTAAAAGACCACCAAAGAATTTAACTTTGATTGTCCTAAGCAGAAGGGGTTTGCTTTTTTTTTTAAATGTGCAAGTAGGAAAAAAAAATCATGTCATTTGTGCTGTATATACTAGGTGCCCAGGAAAGCAAATTTTATGCAACTTTATGCCTTAGGCTGGTGTTGGCTGCTAATTGCAAATGCATCTGACAAGGAGGCTCAAAATATCTTACAGGGTTTCTCTGCTGAGGTCATAGGTTGTGTTTAGTGATGTGGCTTTTCTAAAGAAAGACTGTTGAACACAGTGTTACTATCTCATGATCGCTGTAATTTCAAGTATTGGGGGCTTTTCCCTTACTGCTGTAAGAGTCTCAGGTCCTAGACTAAGGACATAGATAGTTATATTTTAAATTAACTGATTTCTTCACAATTTAATAGTGATATTTAAAGTTCATCAAACCATACATGCCAATATTTCAACAAAAATAAGGTAAACACATCCCCTAAACTAATAATTGGGGTTTTTTTTTAGAAAACAAGTTATCCTAAGGGATCTCATGAAGCTGATTCAACATACTAGATTTATCAAGAAAAAAAAATATCACTATACAAACTTTAATGGATGAACTTTTTCCCCCCCTCTAGTTGAATACACTTAGTTTCTGCGGTCAATCAGCGTACCTTGAAATCTGGAAGGAAGGAACTCCGGGCAGTCAGCACGTTTTTGGAGGTTGGGTATTCATACAGATGAAACACCCTACACTTCAGAAAGAGGAAGAGGAGAAATGTGTGTTTTAAAATGGCAGCAGATTGCTAAGTGCAGGTTTCTGTTTTTGTCATTTTCAAACAACATTTTCCAGCTTACTGTGCTCAGTTCGGGTCACACAAATATTGCCTTTATAATGCCTAATGCCTTCTTCTTAGAAACCAAATGAAATCAGGCAAACTCATGGCTGTAGGTGTTGAGGGGTTTTGGGGTTTTTTACAATACTTTAAAGAAAAAACTGGTTAAATAATGCAAATTTTTATATGATGCCGATTGCAGATTTTCTCTATGATAAATTTGCATTTATTTCCCCCTTACCACTATTTCTTGTCCTGACCACCTCATTCTTTCAAAGAAAAATACTTTAAACTTGTGGAAGAACAGGAAGATATAAAGGAAGTGATCATCAAAACTCTTCCCAGACTATTTTGATCGTTATTTCTTACTTGCAGACTGGAGTAAACATGCTTGGTCTTGTATATAATAAATAGAAATTGTCTTTGTCCATCCCTGCCCAAAGAAATCCAGACTGCAGCGTTGTGTAACTGCAATGCAAACAAGATGAATTGATGGTTTTAATAACGGCCCATTTAATATTTTCCAGTGCTTTTTGTAGAGGAATAGATAACCTGCCAATTTTGACTTTTTAACTGAACTCAGCGATGCTAATTCACTTAATGAAAATGACATAATGCCTTGATAATGAACGGACTGCATTTCCAGGGTAAAATGCAGTTTTTTTCAATGCATCTAGTCTTCCTCTGTGGAAGTCTGGCAGGAAATCTATTTCATATGTAGTGGAAAATTAAAATATAAAGCATATATGTGAGGGTGTTCCATAGTGCCCTGTAGTAGGTGTAAACCTACCTACTACAGATAGGTAATTCTGCAATGGACTTGTCAAACATAAAACCCCACGGTGATTGCATTTTGCTCAGTGTTTCATGTTGATTACCAGCGTTTACTACTGTGTCTCTGTTGCTCTCTCTTAAGTTCCTGCATGTAAGTTTGACATCTCTGGGAACTAACAATTTACAGTGCAAAAAGTCTTGGTGAAAGGTAAAGTCACAAGCAATGTACAGGGTTGAGGATAGCCAAGCTGGAGCAATATTACCTTACAAAAACTAGCTTACAACCATCTGGCCACTCGTGTAAGTGAGCACCACAGAAAACTGTATGATTATGTAATTAGAAATGTTTGGTTGGGGTTTCTTTTCCATGCCAATAACACAAGTACCTCTCAAGTGCCGCACCCTGAGTGTTACATTTATACCCTGGGCTCTTCCATGTTTTTTTTTTTCACTCTGTTCTCACAGATTGTATATTTTGTGATACAATTTTCGTGTCGTCCAGCTTTGACGCTGCTTCTTCTGCCTGCGAAGATTTAATGTTTGCAGGAACTGTACATGACTGTACTGCTGTCTGAAGTAAAAGGAGGAGGTTTTGTTGGCTTGAGGAAGCTGAGGAGTTTGGACAGGACTTAAAATACCTCTTCAGAGATGAATGGTAGTGCCCACAGGATCGATAAGGCATCATTTGGTAATTATCAGTAGAAGATACTTACTGCTCGTATGCCTGTATTTATATAGAGAATACAGGGTGGAAATCGATCTTTTTTACAAAAAGAAAAGGTTTTCTAGTTCTTTTCTACTACTGTTGCATTAGATTTAACAGCTCTGTTATCGCTTACACGCTTGAAGTGCTTGTTTCTGACATACAGAAGCCCAGTCTGTTTCTCAGAAATTATATTCCATTTGGAAGCCCTCTGGAGCCTTCCCAGAGACTATTCCTGCAGCCAGTTGGAGTGAATACCAAAATTCGTAACAGCTTCTGTAGGCTTAATAGTGATTGCCCTCAACATGTTAACCGAAATAATGTTTTTGAAAGTTTTGGGTTTTTTCGGTCCATAGTTACACTTGAAACATCATTCCCTCATCCACTGTAAAAAATTAAATATTAGCACTGTTGACACTTTGTCAAACTAACAAAATGGTAGCAGTTACAGACCTGAGAGAGTTTCTGGACAAGCTGTAATGAATTCAACAGCTGTGGTTTAAGACCTGCCACCTTCAAAGCAGTCAACAGAAAATTCATATATTTACCTGGTAGAATTGGGGGGGGACCTCATTGCAGCCTGCCAGTACTTAAAGGGAATGTATAGACAGGAAGGGAATTGGATTTTCACAAGGGTAGAGAGTGGTAGGACAAGGGAGATGGATTTAAGCTGCAGGAGAGAAGGTTTAGGTTAGATATCAGTGAGAAGTTCTTCACAGAGAGAGTGGTGAGGTGCTGGAAGAGGCTGCCCAGAGAGCTGGTGGATGCCCCAACCCTGGAGGTGTTCAAGGCCAGGATAGATGGGGCCCTGGGCAACCTTGTGTAGATGCAGGCCTGGAGGTTGGTGGCCCTGCCTGTGTCAGGGGGGGTGTTGGAACTCGATGATCTCTCCCAACCCAGACCGGTCTGTGATTCTGTGAATTGCAAACATCTGTTTTAAATAATTGAAGACTTTGTGTCCCAGCTGACAGAAACACTTTTTATATAAGCTCTTTGATGGGATTTTGAGTTCATGTAACATACTGCTTATAACAGCGAGGGCAGCAGATACTGCTGCATAGTTTGTGTTTAATGCAGGTCATGTCTCTAGTAATGTTCCTACGCTGCTTCTCAGCTCCTGGGTCTGGATGATTTCCCAGCTGCTTGGCAAAATGAGACCCTTGCATGTGTCATCTGTGTCCCGTTGCACACCCACCCCCATTTCCATTCATAAAAGATGGACAGACTGGCTAGGGAAAAGTTGTAGGATGCTCCAGGAGATCTTTGTTGGCCAGGGCTTTAGTCTGGCATAGCCATGGTGGACTGAAATCCTTAAAGTTACACTGTGCTGGTCCCTGGAGGTTGTATCCAGCTTGCCATGCCACTAGCAATTGTCACTAGCTCCTGAAGTGCCCTTTGAAAGAGGTGGTTTTGGCTCACTCCACTAGCTGGGTAAGACTGGAAATTGTGGTTGCTGTTAGTGGGACAAGTTTGTGAGTGATCTATGTGGAAAAATGTATTTCTCATATGACTGAAAGATTAGTGTTAAGATTGAGAAGATACTGAAGATAAAAGCAGTATGGTACAAAGTTTAAAGTAATTTGATTTTTTTTTTTCCAAATGGATTGGAAATAATTTGGATAGGAAGTTGTCTTTGCTAACTACATTATAATAGAGCTCGTGAACTGGAAGATGAAACCAGGAAGAAATCGGTAGGGTTTTTTTACCTGTGGAAAGCTGAAAATAAAATCCCCACAATTCTCCAAATCCCTACTATGTGTATTTGAAAGGGATTAATATTTTAAGGCCTACTTTTATTACAGTGTTTATTGGATAGAACACATTTTAGTTTAACTAATAACCTGACAATGTCATTTACGAGGAAAGAGTTAGGGATATGGCTACATTCTTCTCCCCACATTAACTGAAGTAAGCCTTGTTTGGGGCTACTAATTCTCCTTGCAATTACAGAACGGCGAGGTTGAGGAAAGGCCCTCGAAGCTGCTTCGTCTTGCTTTGCAGTGGGGAGCTCGTGTGCTGACTCGTAGGGCCTGGAGCTCTTCATGAGAGCTCTAAGGCTGTCAGACTTTCTGCTGGGAAGGATTTACAGTGAGCACACAGATATGTGGATACTCAGCACAAAGGTTTCCAGCGGCACTGACCTCTCCTCACAAGATGCTGTCTCTGCCTGCTGAAATAGGCTTAGTCAGATTCCGGAGGATTTTCTACAGGCATCTGTCCAGACTTTACGTCCTGGTTTTCTGACTCCTTATGATGTGTGCTTTAAACAGCATTGTTGTCCTTGTATGACAAAAATTACCATTTTTCCCCTTCAAAACCATTGTTTCTGAACCTGTCCTGAAAGTAATTTCATTAGCCACTCTCTTACATCATGTCCTTTGAATCCTAAGAGACCTGAAACACGGGATCTCCCTCAAGCTGCTAATTACCTAATAACTTAGTGCTGAGGCATGTGTGTTGAGGCAAGATAATATTCACAGCAGAGGATGAGATATGCTGTAGATGGGATTGGTATGTAAAGGAGCCGTTGAGGAGCTTCAGAGGGGTGAAGAGAACCTGATCTCTGCACCTGGCATCTCTTCCTTCTTTGTTGCTGTCATTACACACCAATCATCTGATGACCTCCAGTACTAGCAGCTCCCTGTCTTACATCACAGGAACAGAAAACATACTGGTTAGCACTAACAAAACCTCTGGCACAGCTCTATGTCCAGGGCACATATCACAGAATCACAGAGTCACTTGGGTTGGAAGAGACCTTTAAGATCATCAAGTCCAACCGTAGCCTGACCCTGTCTTGTCCACCCCTAGACCATGTCCTTCAGCACCTCATCTATTCACTTTTTAAATCCCTCCAGGGATGGTGACTCCACCACTTCCCTGGGCAGCCTCTTCCAATGCCCAACAACCCTTTCAGGAAAGACATTCTTCCTGATGTCCAACCTAAATCTCCACTGGTTCAGTTTGTAACCGTTCCTCTCCTCCTATCACTTGTTACCTGAGAGAACAGACTAACTCCCACCTCTTACCTCTCTACACCCTCCTTTCAGGTACTTCTAGAGAGTGGTAAGGTCTCCCCTCAGCCTCCTCTTCTCAAGACTAAAACCTTTAAATCCGAGCTCCGTGGAGTTGCGTGAATGTTTTTGTAGCGTCTGTTCTGGCATGTAAGAAATTCCATCTGAAGGTGACTGAAAGGTCCCAAGAAGTTCCCTGCCCAACACGAGAGATTTCACTCAATAGTGAAATTCAGGCTTGTCACTTAGAGTCACGCCCCGACTCAGTGCAGCTGTCGGTTAATTCCGCAGTAACACCCACTCACCTGCGTGAACGGATACATCGAGCGCACGTGGAAGCGCTGCGCTGTAGTTGTCTGTGTAACTCGTGTTCGGGTCAGAGTCGTGTTTTGTAGCTAAAAGCTGAAACACACGACTCCCACCCAATTGCAAACATATTCAGTAGAAAGTGAAAACATCTGACAGGCTTTGTGCTGGTTTAAGTAAAAACTGCTGCCCTCTAACTAGCTTCTGCCCTTCGTTTGCCGTGTTTGCTCCATGCAAACAGAGATCCGCTGGGACTTGCTCAGCTTTAAGCAGCGCTGTAGTAGTCCCCGTTGGAGACTCCTCGTGTGTTTTAGCTTTAGCACTTACGTGTAAGCCTACAACGGGCCCGAGTAGGTAGGAACTCTTCCTCGTGTAAAGCTTCCCATCGGACGGACCGTGCAGCAGCCGCCGCCCCGTGAGCATCGCTGCTCTCTTGCCAGTATCTGTGTGTGCGTCTGGGCGCATGCGTAGAGTTCAGTTTGCGGCGTGGCTGTGCACGCGCGCCTGGACACAGATAGATACATACATACCCTGGTCGTGACCAAGACGACACCACCAACTTGTGGGTAGAGCTAAAAAGACTCTGAAACTTCCCTCGTGCCGGAGATGCTGCGTTGGGTTTGTTACAGTATTTTTTATGCCGGACGACTTGTGGGATATTTACAGATGCTTATTGATGTTTAACGTCCACGGCAGAGTGGTGGGAGTTTGTGATTGTTGCCAGCTAAAGAACTGTATACAGTTCTGGGTGAAATTTTGGCTTTGTTGAAATCTTTGTCAAAACTCCCACTGATCTCCCTGGGTCCGAGATTAAACCCCTCTGAATCTGTTGTTTACTGGCTCTTTTCCTACTGTGATGATTTTTTCAAATGAGTGAAATGTATTTATTTTTTTTTCCCCAATGTGAAACCTGCAGTTCCTATTTGGATTTTTCTACACAACCTGCAAGTTACACCAGAGGCAGGAACATACGCCTCAGAGAATGTACAGCTTTTTTCATTGCTCTGGTCCTTGGCTATGTCTAAGAAAACACCTTCTAAAATAACTTTTTTAAGATTTAATCCGGCGTCTTCTGAAAACAGATCACCTCTCATACCTCTCCACAAAGAGAGCATGTGGCATGGCAGGTGAAAATGACAAATTATTTATTGATTAATGAAAACCTGTCCTGTTTTGTATAGCCACTGGTTTCATACAGCTCACCTGTCTCTGCAGACCAGGGTTGAGACATTTGAGGAACCTTATAACAAAGTACCTTGTTAAGGAAACAAATGTTATATTGTATATGGCTTTAAGCATCTCATCCAGACATGGCAGTATCGTCAGAGCCAGTCTGCGATACGACTCTTTAGGTATTTCATGGAGGAATAAAAGTAGGAAAATAGTAAGTGGGAAGGCAAATAGGCAGCTGCCTGATACTAGAGTTTAGGGATAGAAGGCTCAGTTCTTTAATAGCACCAGGGAGGAAAAATACCGCCATGGGGCGCTTCCTAAATCCCTCTCCAGGGTCTCTTTGAATCGTGTGTGCTCTAAGTATCTTCTTCCTGTAAAAAGACATAAGGCTGTGAAGCATCTTGATTTCATCACCTAAGGCTAAACCCACCGATTTCAAAGAAGGGCTGTCCCACACTTTGAAATATATTTGTCTGGACAGGTAAGTCTGTGTTCATCGCAGACAGTCGGCCCACGGGTACTGTAGTGTTTGTGACGTGGGGTAGTTACACCAGTGGTATCAAAACCTGAAGAGGTAGCAAGCCAGCCAAGTTCCTCCTGTGAGGCTTCTTCTGAAGGCATCTGTGCAAATGCCCACCACTCCCAGGAGCCTTCTGCTGCAATTTTGTTTTAATAAGGATCACATTCAGCTCCCTCCCCCTCCCCTTGCTAACAAGGAAGGAAGCTTGCACCTTGGTTGAACTTCCCAGGAGTCTGTCGGCTGTAGAGACAGACCTCAGAAGAATAAGTAGTGTAGGTGATCAGTAGGCTCGTGGAGGACACACAGGCTCATTAGTCTGCTGATATGGAGCCGATTACAGATTTGGGAGGGAAAAAATCCCTCCCCTGTTGCGCTCCCGTTGGCTGTCGCGGGAGCGATGGGTGCCCGCGCGAGTAGACAACCGCTCCTTTTGCACACTGGCCAACTTTATGTAGTTGTGATCAGGATGGCAGTTGAGGACACACTGTTACGTGTGTAGTAATGGTGTAGAGTAGAGGCTTTGCAAGGAACCCAGGAGGAAGCGGCCGCAGGTCTGGATTCTGCCTTTAGTTTCCTGCCATAGAGCTGGTGCAAGACTGGGGGCAGCTCAGTTACCCTTTGTGTGCCTCACTTTCTCTACCCATGGGAGTAAGGGTGTGTACAGCCCCCCGCCCCCGAGACCCATAGGAGAGCAGCGGTATATACACGGCTGAGCCCTACTGACACTACTACACGTCGTACGTGCGAACGACTTGTCCCTAACACTGCAGAAACTGCTTTTCCTATTTGAGCTCTGACTCTGTGATGACCTACGACACTCTGGGTAGTCAGCTTTGAGGCCTGGCGATTGTTTAGTACTTACAATTACACACGTAGCGGCTCTGTTTGTTTGCTGCAGGAAAAAAATACAAAAAGAAATCTTTAAACTGCCTGACAAAACTTGCCAATGAAGTATATCTAACAGAGCAGGGGTGTAACTTTTGGCTTTATTTACTTGTAATAATGGTAAGGAACAGTGAATTTTGTTTGTTTACATACTGTTTACAATGGCACAGTTTATTTTTAATATATTAAAAAAAACCCGATTGAGGTATTTATTGCATATACTATTTTAAAGATGTTTTATGTGTTTTCACCTTTGGAATATATTGTTACATTTCCTTGTACAGATAATTTGGGTGGCTTTGTTAATATAGTTAGTAATTTTTATGACTACTAAGTGACCAGTTTTCCGTGCCTTTTTATTGTCGGATGCATGATTACATATTTATTATTGTATGGAAGTCACTGAGATGTGTATTTTTGTATTCTGCTGGAAGCAATGGTTGATTTTATTGTACATGATAAGAGATGCCTTCCATAGCGGGCACTCGTACAAGATCTTCCTTCTCAAATAAACAGAATGCATTCAATGTATCCAAGCCCTTCAGTTCTTTCCGTGTCTGGAAATCCTTGAACGTCACGACACTGTGTTTTAGGGGTTTTCCACTCAAAAGGTGAGCTGCTACCAGTGTCATCAAATCCAAATCAGAATTCCCCGTTGAGATCAGTACAGTGGCGAACCCTTGGCACGGTGTAATTTAAAAGAAGACTCTGCGTGGTAAAAGTAAATAAAATTTGGGTGAATGACTGCGAAGCACCATGTCTGTTCAGTCAGCCGCACGCCGCCTGGTAATCGTTTTAAAGCACAGGCTTTAAAACGTACGGCTTTTAAACACACTTGTGTGGCTGCGTGCAAGCCCACGTGTCACTTGTAAGTAGGTCACTGTGCATGTAGGTGTTTACGTTTGCGGGGATCTTCCACTAGGTTTTGCTGGCACACGTCTTATTAAGCATACAAATAGATTTACATCTGCAGCCACAGTAACAACCGTCGTTAACACAGAATCTACAGTCGTGGCTTCCCCCTCTGGTCCCCGAATAAAACAAGCACGTGATTCCTTCGTAGCACATGCTGAACCTCTCCAACACCGACCCAGACAAACCCTCCCTTGAGCTGACTCCATGCCAGGAGCGACCCGTGGGCAGAGGACCATTCTGCGGGCGATCATCAACTGCCCTGCTACACACAGGTCACTGAGCTGCTAGGGTAATACCACAAGGTGGGACGTGAGGGGAACTGCGATCACTGGCATACACAGAAGGGGGAAAAAAAACAGCGTCGGTTGATGGAGGCGGTAAGTCTTGTGGTTGGTGAAGGCAATCAGCTGGTGGTTGGGATCCTCTTGTCCTGGAGTGACCGGACCAGGGAGAGGCATTTTTATGGATAGCCTAGAATGCTTAAAGGTTGGAGCTGACAGTTGGAACACAATGAATTCCAGGGGTTATACTCTAGGACTGAAGCCCATGCTTTAATTTTGAGTGTGTTTCACGTGCAATCAATGGCTTTAACCTAAAACCATTGTAATAAAGCACTAGAGCTACTAGGAGAAACAGCTAATGACGTAAAGTAGGGGCTGGCGCTCGCAGTACACAAGGAGACTGGGGTGGGGGTGTACTGACACCATGAACTCTCCAGAATTGCTCCTAGCGGTTAGATTTAACCGTGGAGTAGACTTTCCACAGTTCATTCTGCCCACATGTCGGATTTCCGCAAATAAGGAGTCAATAGCTGGGGGGTGTTACAAGCTTTAGCTTGGGAGATGCACTTAGGGAAATTGAAAATATTTTAATAGTTTTTAATAATTTTGAATCGGTGAACTTTGTACTACAAGATCTATTTTAGCACATGCGGTGGGTGTATAATCAATCCGTTCGTGCCAGTGACACCATACAGCTGATTATAGATGGAAATTGTGCTTATTAACTCCCAAGAATAAATTCATAACATTCTGGGGAAAAAAAAAAAAAAGGGAGACAAGAAAAAAGTTTAAATTGGAAGTGCTGAAGCAAATCCCTAGAAGCAAATCTAATGGAGTTCCTACCCAGAGAGTGTCTTAGAAAGGGACATGTAGATGCCTTGGCTAAACCACAACATCTAGGAGTGAATTACCAAGAGAGGTTTAGTTGGGATGAAGTGGCAAACTACCAGGGCAAAAATGACAGCGATGGCAGTACGAGCAGCTCCTCTCCATGGTAATATTGGAGTTTTGGGATATTCAAATACGATGATATTTAAATATCAGAACATTGAGCACTTTAAAGAGCGGAAAAGAAAACTAGTTTTAAATTACACTGATCAGGCCACTGCAGGCTTGTGTTTAGAATCTGTCCCTCCTGGAGGCAGATGTGGGAGTACAGCATCAGCCAGAGCTGGTTGTATGTTCAGCTGTTCGTACCGTTTCCTTGGGAATTGTTGCTGGCTATTTTCTAACTGCATAAATGCAGTTCTGAGTGTCTTTGTAAGGATAATTCTCGGAACTAAAACAACCTATGGAAACCCAACCATGGCCTTGATCATCCCTGGCCATCTAATGGCAGGAAGATGTCACGGATCGAGTTTGTTGTGTAAGCGTGACCAAGGGTGAGGCGGGTGCAGGAGCTTCTCTCCTGGCCGAACGCACAACAGATGAGCGAGCACAGCAGCTGGCCCGGGTCCTCCTCTTTGATCCGAGAACCGAGGGGATCTACACGGAAGCGCATCTTTCTTTTTATAGAGGGCAGATGGATAGATGTCACGGTGATGAAATGGGACATCCTGGGACGGGGCAGATGCCGCGTCGAGGCAGCAAGATTTCTGGCCAGTTTCCATTTCCTCTCCCTGATGGCAGCGCACAGCTGCGCCTCTGAACTCATTCCTCTACTCTGCCCTTTAGCCGTTATTTGCCTCGCCCATATCTCAAAGCTTTCAGCCCTTCTCAGGTGCCTGCTGGCATTTCCCAATTACG
>VXBZ01005393.1:300054-316442 GCA_013399135.1 Heliornis fulica
TGCAATTTCCTTTCTCCAGTTTCATTCCGGAAAAAAAAAAAAGAGAAGAGCTTGTGTGCTGCCTAGCGACCTCACTGTCACAGCAGATAGATGTTCTGCTGGCAGGCACGCTGTCCTCGGAGTAAATCACCACGTCAATTAAAAACCTCACGCCTGATACCTCTGAATCCCTAATGTACTGCCAATAATAATAATAATATAATAATAATAATAATAATAATAAACGGCTAATGGCATAACTACTTGACGAACGGCGTGTTTTCCTTGAGGGAATCTCGCAGCTTCGCCGAGACTGACTGGGCACAGCTTCCCTGTCCCGCTGATGGAACCGTCGGTTCTCTGAAGGTCAAGTCAGCAAGTTGTTCATGCAGGAGCCTGCAAGTTGCATAAGACACCTTGGTTCTTCCAGGTGCCATTAAAAGTCACATCTGTCACTTGTTATTTATCTATCTCTTAGGAATAATTGAATGTGTTTACATATCAGTAAAAATCAAATACGTTTCTTAGAGTTTAAAAGGGATTTAGGTAGCCGAACATGGAGAGATGGGTAGACAGAACCTGTGCCAGCCCTGCTCCACCTCGGTCGGCATTGAGAAACGTACAGTGCAAAGTCGACAGTTTCAGTGTAAAACCTTGCCAAAGTTGTCTCAGGACGGTTTTGATTTACAAATTGAATATATTCAGTATTAAAATTTTCCATATAATTTCACCTCCCTGCGGCTGCTCAGCCACAAAAACGATTGCTTTGTAATTCCCAGAATCTTGAGCCTATTAAAAATATTGATAGTAATATTAACTAAATCTTCTAAATGTAGTGGAAGGAGTAGCCTGGGCAAGTGAGCCTAAATTCCTGAAAAAGACAATAACAATTAATTACAGACAGTCAATCACCATTTATTTCTGTCAATAAGAGCCATAGCTAATGTCTGACTAAGGACAATTAAGGCTTGATGAAGTGCTAGTTTTTAAAGAGAAGTTAAATTATTAACCTAAATCATTTGCCAGCAGGATCAACACTAGGTCATGGCTTATTTTTTATGCACAAATCTCCTCTCAAAATGTATATGTTTTGAGATACATGATATGTCTCAAAGGCAAGATTCCATCTCCTGTTTTCTTAGATGTCCTGTCAATCTGGGATTTCGATACAGATTTATACCCTTGCTGGATTAAATGGAGAAAAGCCCGGAGCATAAACCCTTGTGATTGTTTTACATCTGTTAAACTAATACCTAGCTCAAATGCATCTGATATCCAGACCTAATCCCTGGGGAAGTGAAAAGAAAAATTACATAACCTTGATGCAAAGAGCAGAGGACTCCCATCCTCAGTAGATCTATCTTGAGACTTGTGGGACACTGGCCGCCAGGCTACCTCTGGGTGGGCAGATGGGGGTTGCCTGGAAGAAAGCACAGGAACCAGCACTGCAGAGATGTTGTGTGACATCTCGCCACCTTGTGAATGTTCCCATTCTGGCAGCCAGACTCACTTGATGCTGCTGTCAGGTTCCCAGCTTCCACATTAAAGAGAGAAAAAATGTGAGGTTTTGGGTCTGTGCCATGCTGAAATCCTGCTGCAGCCCAGCCTTGGGCACTGAGCACTTCTGGTGCCTAAAGCATCACTGAGCAGAGGACGTGTATAATGATGATGCTGCAGTTTCTTACTAGGGTCCCTTACTGTTTCACCTAGGCTTGGCTTGCTTTCAACATTAACTGATTTTTTTTATGTAGCAGCTCAAGACCTTTACAAAAACACCTGAAGTGTTTCTTTCTGCACTGACTCTTTTTACTGGCCTAGCATGGAAGTCATTCTCTTTTAGAGATATGCAAATAACAACTCCTAGCAGCATTTCCCAGAAGACATGTACGTATATATATTCATATACCTCAGCCAAAATGCAGCTTCTCTTTCTGAACCCTCTCTGTAGCTCATGTCCTCCCCTTTTGATAGTCAAATATAAAACTGGAGCAAAAAGCCTATTAACACCACTCTTTGCAGGGCAGCTGCAGCTCTCACCATCCATTCTCCTTTGGCTCTTGCTGGCTTTGCAGGCAGCTGTTGTGTGTATCCCTTCTAATGAGGATATGAAACTGTCCAAGCCTCCATGGGTTGGGATAAAGACAGTTTACTGATAAGCACTGTGAGGGGGAAACAGTAACAGACACACACAGTAGTAATCCCAAGAACTTCATGAACCCAGGAGAAGCTAACACAGACCAAAGACACAAGGACCACCTGCACCAACTCCCTCTCCCCACCCTCCCACCCCTTTCATAGGAGCTGGATTGATGTCAGGTGATGTGGAAAACAGCCCCGGCCAACTCAGCTCACCTGTGCTGGCTGCTTGGGGAAGTCAGCTCTGTCCTGGACAGAACAAGGACAGCACCCAACAGATACTGGTGGCGTCTCATCCTTTGAGCACACAACTGCCAGAAGTGCTGAGGTCTGTTTACTGGTCCCAGTTACGGGGATGGGGCAATGCAGCCTGCAAACACAGAAGATGCTGTTTCAGTATACAGAATTCATCTTTAACCGCTACCGCTGCTGTTTGTTGACTTGAAAACAGTCTCCAGTGGTTCATACTCATGTCATCACACCCCGTCAGCGTCTGTCAGAGCAAGTGTGAAGCAACTGACCGTCATTGCCGTGAAAGACGCTTACACTGAGGTACAGCACAGGCCTGTACACAGACAGCGCTCACTTAAGAACTTGATCCTGCATCTGGCGGGCTGATAAATCCCCTCGAACAGAAAGCACCTCCCATGGGCTGTGATTTCACTGCACCATCACCAACAAACCCAAGAGGTAGTGCCTGGCTACACCGCCAAACAGCCTGGTTTACAGAGCCGGTGGTCCAGGCACGCTGCAGCGGGGCTTCCAATCGCCTTTAAAAGCTTGTGGAGCTGTGAGAAACCTCCTGCCAACCGCTTGGTTTGCTCCTTCACTTCTCTCCCTTTACACCGTGGAAGCTGCTCACCTGCCCTTTAAGGAATACCTTGCTATAGCGCAACTGAGCAGCACGGAAAGTTCCAGGTTGCGGTTTCACATGCCCGTTGCCGCTCTCGCTCTCTGCTACGTACTTAGCGCCAGCACCATTTCTCATCAGGCCTCTGTCACCAGCGTGATTCTAACACACTGCTAAGAGGAGTCAGTGACCACAACATGGTCACTGCTGGGTAACGAGCTAAATCATGTGATGGCAAAGTCTAGCACTAGGACGGACCCAAGGGGCCGCAGTGCGAGGAGAGTTTAGGAATGACAACAGGGAAAGAGAGCACGAGCTTCCCTTTTCACCATCAGCAAGCTGGCAGAAGCGTCTCCTTCTCCAGAATGACATCAAAGCACTATCAGAAAAAGCCCCAATCCCTTACAAGTGCTATTAAAAACCCATGAGCTAAGTCGTTTCCATACTGGAATGGGACATATCCAAAGAAAGGTGAACAGCACAGCTTGGAACGGTGCTGCTAATTCTGTAGCCGTCTGATCCGACATGTAACCAGTATCTCGGGGAGACACTTCGTCCTCCCTCCTCTCCAGGAGAACTCCCACCCCTCTGTGGTCACTGATGATCCTATGGCACTTCTCATGGTTTGTATAAAAGTGATGGTCAGTCCTGTCTGACCTGTCCATCAGATAACTGTCTCAGTGACCTCAAGTGAGAGGTGAGTTTGAGACTTTTTCTGTGTATGTAAGAACTGTGAATGCTGAGTTACTCAGCCCTTTGCATGGTCTAGTGTAGCTGAATTCTGCTCTACATGGATACCAATGTATTTCACAGAATTCTCCTTTTTTTTTTTTTTTGCATGGGTTCAGCCTTTCAGTAGAAGTAAAAAAAAAAGTGATTTTTTTTTTAACTTCTTCTAATCTGCTTTTAAAGAAGTACAAAGCTTTTGCTTTCATTTAAAAGAAAAAGGAAATTTAACACTGGAAGGAAGAGGATCAGATCTGTATTACTAACAAGAGGATTTGTAGAAATCCTGTAACTCAGACTGTGAAGCTTGAGAAATTAGTGTAAGAAGTTATAAATAAATGCTTTCTATATTTGGTCTTCATCGGATAATGGGCACCTTCACATCAGAAAGAGAAAATGGGTTGGACTGTTGGATCTGGCAGGGAATTGCTGTCATTCTTAGGTGGCAGGAAATTTAACAGAAGAAGAAGTTTGAGCAAGCTTCTTTCTGTCATAATGTCAGAAAATTACAGAAAGACTCCAAATTTTGAAACAAGCCTTGTATTCTTAAAGAGAAATGTGGCAAGTTGTACTATATCCTACCGCACGTGTGCTTTGTGCAGCTGCTGGTTGGGTACTGGGAGAGTGTCCAGAGGAGGGCAATAATGGTGGTGAAGGGTCTGGAGGGGAAGTCTTATGAGAGGCTGAAGTCCCTTGGGTTTTTCCCCTTGGAGAAGAGGAGGCTGAGGGGAGACCTCATCATGGTCTGTGGCTTCCTGATGAGGGGGAACAAAGGGGCAGGTGCCGATCTCCTCTCTTTGGTAACCAGTGATAGAACCTCAGGGAACGGCATGAAGCTGGGACAGGGGAGGTTTAGGTTGTTTTAGGAAGAGGTTCTTACCCTCTGAGAGGGTGGTTGGGCACTGGAACAGGCTCCCCAGGGAAGTGGTCACAGCACCCAGCTTGGCTGAGTTCAAGAAGTGTCTGGACGATGCACTCAGTGCCATGCTCTGACTTGGCTGGTCCTGTGTGGAGCCAGGAGCTGGACTTGATGATCCTTATGGATCCCTTCCAACTCAGGAGGTTCTGTGACTCTCTTTCAGTGGAGACCTGTTATGTCAAACTGACTGCTTTATCACTGGTAAAAATAGCACTTACGTGGATGGACATGAAAAAACTCTGTAATTGTGCCATTTGATGTATTGTCCATTGTCAGAACTTTACTTCTGGCTAATGGCCATGTTGGGTTCGTTCCGTTATCAGCCATCGTAAAGGGGTTTGAAAGAAGGGCTGCGCGTCCTGATGAACACCAGAGAGTTTATTCAACAGTTCATATAATCTATACACACAGATTATGCACACAGGATACAGGTATTTTTAAATTAGATTTTTTCTTCAAAATAATCAGGATGTACTTTACATAGAGCTGTGTGTAACCACATCAGGATTGCTCTAGATCACTGTGTGGGGAGAATTCAGAGAATTATAGAATTGTCTTGGTTGGAAGGGACTCTTCAGATTATCAAATCCAACCATCACCCTAATCTGCCTAAACCATGGTCTCAGCACATCCCACTGTCTTCTAAATACCTCCAGGGATGGAGACTTCACCACTTAACCTGGACAGCCCATTCCAATGCCTGACAACCCTCTCTGTGAAGAAGTTTTCTCTAATATTCAATCTAAACCTCCCCTTGATGAAGTTTCCTCTTGTCCTAGCAAGAAAAGGTCAGGCCCTGTCTCTCCACGACTTCCTTTCAGGCAGTTGTAGAGAGCGATTAGGTCTCCCCTCAACCTCTTCTCCTCCAGACTGAACAACTGTAGTCCCCTCACCAGCCTCATCACCCTTCTCTGGACACGCTCCAGCACCTCAGTGTCTTTTATGTTGCAATGGGCCCAAAAACGAACTCAGTACTCCCGGTGGGGTCTCACCAGCGTTGAGTGCAGGGGGACAATGACTTCTCTAGTCCGACTCACAACACTATTCTTAATACAGACCAGAGTGTATGGCCACGTATAAAGCACTGCAGAGCACAGGAGGAGGGTGCAGGGCATGACAGCTTTAAATTGTCCTTCTGCCCCCTCCCAGAAGCTTCTGAAGACTGGGACGACTGCAATGGTCTGTCTATGTGAGACTCCTCCTCAGTTCACAATGTGACAATGTGAGCAGAGTCCTAGCCCTGACATGTCTCCTTCGTTTGCAGTGACCATCATTATCTTCCCTGCCCAGAGCTGGGGAATACCCACGGTTTTATTTTAATGCAAATGAGACATTCTGCCTACCACCCTGTGTTTTTCTCTCACATACATCTATGCACTGCCCTCAGAAATGCCATCAGCCATGCCAAGTCACAATTTATTATTTAAAATAATTATGTGTCTGCAGTCTCTTTCAAGTCCATTTCCATAGACAATTATCCTCCCCTGGCACACCTGACATAGAAGGGATAAAATAAATGCCTGGAATTAAAAACAATCACACAGACACACAGACACACACACACACTGAAATCTATAATCTGTACTCTGGCTCCTGGCACATTTCCCATTTCTCAGGTTTAGGCTGTTTTCCCATCACACACCAGCCGTCAGGAATGGACTTGTGTGTTCTAACACTGTGTCTCATTAAAAAAAAACCCAAAACCCCCAAAACCTGCACATATTTTTTTTGTGTGCGGTAAGGAAAATCAGCCATTCCGAGCTACACAGCTCCAAAGGGTCCCCTGCTGTGGAGGATGAGGGAAGAAGGAGGAGAAATTGCCTTCAGGCAAACCTGACTTGCCAGAGCCTGAGAGAACTAGGATGGGAAGCCAAAGCATTAGACTATTTCCTAACAAAAGCTTCTTCTGAAACCCTGAAGTTCTTCATCACACAAACTATCCAAAACATTCATATTTCAACCATTAAAAGATGCTTTCAATGCTGTAAAAAAACCCCATAATTTTGCCAAGTAAACTAAATCAGATTAATGTAACTTTGTTTTCTGATATAAAAATGGTAAAGCCAGGCTTGCAGAGAAAATGAAATCCATTTCCATTTTCCTCCTCTGGTAGGATGTATAGAGTATATTACCAAAGAATCCACCATCAGTACATCATCCTAAGTTACCCATCAGCAACCTTACTACACTATTAACTTCAGCTCATAAAGGATCATAAAGTTAATGACTATGACTACTGTAGACCTTTTAGCATAAAGAAATGTTAGTATTGTAGAGGCTTCCCCCAGTAATTTCTTCCCTGTGCCCCATCTTCACTGCCCCTAAAGAACAGAACATCACGGTAGAGCACTCCTTACCTCACTTACTAGTTGCAGGAAAACACTTAAGGAACCTTTTGGCTGACATCTCTCAAGATAACTATCTTGCAGGGGCAGGCCTCAACATTTCCATGTATTCAAAGATGATGGGATGAGAAGCTGCTAGTAATTCTAGAAACCTTTTGGGAGTTAAGGGGAAAAATCAATAATATTACCACACAACTTTCAGGATCAAATTCTGACTTATCTATGGCCCATCTGCTTCATTATGCGGCATCTGGCCTGTGCAGTTACCTGAAAGCATATATTAGTTCTCATTTTCCATTAATATATAGGTAGAGCAGTGTCTTATAAGTTGTAAATGATGAAACATTGTTGAAGTTCAAAAACTTTGATTTTAATACACTTTTTAATGGCTTCAACTATTCCTAATGCAGTTTCTTACAACTGAGAAAGCAGACAATGGATTATTCCCCTTTCAACCAGTGAAGACTGTCATAGGTTTGTATACATATATATTTCCATAGCATCCAAGCATCAGTGACTACAAAGAAGACACTTTTCCTTTCAACAAACCTAAACATTTTACTTAATTGAAAGAGTAACTAATACATCATCGCTGCCTGGCCTGAAGTCCCCAGTAATACATGGTCTTACCAAGACGTGTGTAATTTTAGGCTACGTTTCAGTCTTGAAAAGCTCAATTCACTGTCACAATCAAGTCAGCTGTAGCTATTTATAATACCATGGAACATTAGTTTTGTTGTTTTGCATAGGTACTGTATTTTCTGTGTGTCACATTTTTGCATCAAAGAAATATGAAGACTTGTTCTCAGAAGCTACGATCTGTTCTACTCACGTGCTGTTATACCTGTCAAAGCAAAACCATGGAGCCGCTTCTTCCAGAAAGGGCCAGGCTTTTATTTCAAGCTGCACCCTTACTGAACCACAGAATCACAGAATATTAGGAGTTGGAAGAGACCTCGAAAGATCACTCAGTCCAACCCCTCTGCCCAAGCAGGATCATCCAGAGTAGATCACATAGGAACGTGTCCAGATTGGTCTTGAATGTCTCCAGAGAAGGAGACTCCAAAACCTCTCTGGGCAGAATGTAGGGGACATTGAGTAGGACAGGCTCTATGACGATCATTATCCACACATCTCTAGGAGCAGAATTTTTAAGATCATTCCTATTTTGATGCAGGCATAGTTTATCATTACGCTGCCTATTCCATTCCTGACCCAACTGACTCCAGGAGAAATCTCGTGGCGGTAGGGAAGAACTCGTAGTACCTCTTTCAGGCATTTTCTTTTCTTTGTCTCATTCTGGCCAACATTTTCCATCATCACACCGAGATCTGCTAAGTGGTCCTTGGAAAGGAGCATTACAGTGGGCATTTTTCACAATGGTAGCTTCACAAAGGGCAATAATCCCCTCCCTCTGACATAAGGCTTTTGGGAATTCTTTGTATTAGAGTGAGTTTCTATACAACCACGTGGATGGGGCGAGGTACTCCTAGTCCATCTTAGATGACCGATTCCTTGTCACTCCTAGTTTATTTTTTTGAGATAACTGAAAATGAGGTTTGGGAGGAGCTACTGATATGCCTATTATTGCTGAAAAGGTGTCACCAAGCCGTGTAAGGATTTGGTAGTTTCCTGTCAATATTTTGATGGAGAAGGCAGTCACATTTTCATTAAAATGTGCTCATGTTTAAATAGCATTGCTTTTATGTACTGAATCAGGGAGGAAATGGAATAAGCTCCACATATGTGGCAACACTGAGGAAATTAAGAATCAGAGAGACTTAAATGACACACAACAGCAGTTATGGAATATAAAACCAGGCAATCCAGACATACTGAGACTGACTTAAACCTTAAACATATGCTGAAGTTACTGCCTCTGAGACGAAGGACACATTTTAAGACATGTTGCAGCAGTGCACAGCGAACTGCGTAACAAATCCACCAGAAATGAAGAAGAAAGCACACCACGAGCAGTACATGAAACTATTTTCACTGCGGGAAAAGCATCATGATGCAGCGATTTCCAGTTCAAGAATAAACTGTAAAAAACAGCAATAAACTGGGCTGTGCATAGAAAATATAAAGGTCAATGAAAAGCAAAGCAACTGCCATAAAATTCATTCTGGAATCCAGATGGTAAGAGGATGGAGCTCACCAAGACCATTGCAGCATCTCCACAGTAGTTGAATTTGAGGGAGAAAATAAAAGTCAGGTTTATTTACATGTGGAAGAAACAAGATTTGAAATGTAGCTCAGTAAAGCATCTGCTGTTCCTCTGATTTCACAGCAGGAGTATCAGACACTACTTAAATAGATGAAGTTGCAGGAAATTTAATTACCACTAGAGATTGACAAAGGAATTCATTGCTCCTGGAGTTACCACAGTTGAAGTGATGCTGAGTGACATCTCTGAGTACTAAAGAGGAATTATATACTGCAAGTATGTACACTCTACAAAATGTAGAGTGTACATACTTGCAGATATATGAAAGGATGAGATTTATCCTACAATGGAAATTATCTAAACATTTGAATCATAGAATCACTTGGGTTGGAAGAGACCTTCAAGATCAAGTCCAGCCACAGCCCAACCCTTCCTAGTCCACCTCTAGTGAGAAAAGCAGCTGCTGCCTTTTAGGGTGATACCAGAACCATTAACTGCAGGAAGACAAAGATGTAACTTATTTTACAGATTTGTCTGATGCCTTTTTCAAAAATACACCGAAAGGGAAAAATAACTGGAGCATTGCAAGAGTTCTGCAGTAGTGCTGAAGGTTACCTACGGCAACCAGGGCACAGCTTGTTCTGATAGTGAAGGGTGTCCCCCCATCAGTGTTCACCTGAACATTACCAGTTACCCAGTAAAGAACAGTATCTATTACCTAGTTGAGAAGATATATTTGCCTCATTATTGCCTTTTCATCGAGTTTGTCTTAAATTCACCCAAAAAGATGGACCAAAGACAGTGAGGCAGCATGGTACCTGATAGCAGCTGTAAGAATTTCTTTTGATCTAAGAGTGCAAAGTCTACAGTAACTGGTTAGCAGGCACACACAGACAGTCACTACGAGGTACTGCTGGCATGCAACGTTAATTCCATAACAATCCCAAAACCAGAACTGATGACACCCTAAAACCTCCCTCCTGGGCTTGGATATAATCACTGATCCTTAAGGAATCACAGAGAATCACAGAACATTAGGAGTTGGAAGGGACCTTTAGAGACCATCCAGTCCAATCCCCCTGCCCGAGCAGGATCATCTAGATTAGATCACACAGGAACATGTCCAGATTTGTCTTGAATGTCTCCAGAGAAGGAGACTCCACAAATTCTCTGGGCAGCCTGTTCCAGTGATCTGTCACCCTCACAGGGAAAAGGTTCTTCCTTCTATTAAGATGGAACTTTCTATGTTCCAGCTTGGACCCATTGCTCCTTGTCCTGTCATTGGCCATCCGAGAGAAGAGCCTGGCTCCTCCCTCCTGACACTCACCCTTAACATATTTATAAACATTAATGAGGTCACCCCTCAGTCTCCTCTTCTCCAAGCTGAAGAGACCCAGCTCCCTCAGCCTGTCCTCATAAGGAAGATGTTCCACTCCAACATCTTGGTGGCCCTGCGCTGGACTCTCTCAAGGAGTTCTATGTCCTTCTGGAATTGAGGGGCTCAGAAGTGGACGCAATACTCCAGCTGTGGTCTCACCAGGGCAGAGTAGAGGGGGAGAAGGACCTCTCTTGACCACTAGCCACCCCCCTTCTTATAAACCCCAGGATGTCATTGGTCTTCCTGGCCACCTGGGCACATTGCTGGCTCATGGACATCTTGCTGTCCACCAGGACCCCCACGTCCCTCTCACCTGCACTGCTCTCCAACAGGCCAGTCCCCAACCTATACTAGTACCTGGGGTTGTTCTTCCCCAGATGCAAGACCCTACACTTATTGTCCTTATTAATTTCCATTACATTTCTTCCTGCCCAGCTCTCCAGCCTGTCTAAATCTTGTTGAATGGCAGCACAACCTTCTGGGGTGTCAGCCACCCCTTCCAGCTTTCTGTCACCAGCAAACTTGCTGACTGTGCACTCCATTCCCTCATCCAGGTCATCAATGAATACATTGAACAGTACTGGTCCTAGTACTGACCCTTGAGGGACTCCACTAGTTACAGGCCTCCAGCCAGACTCTGTCCCATTAATGACAACTCTCTGACTTCTTCCCTTCAACCAGCTCTCAATCGACCTCACTGCTCTACCCTCCAGACCACACTTCCTCAGTTTGCCCACCAGGATGCTGCGGGAGACAGTGTCAAATGCCTTGAGATCTAGAAAAACCACATCCACTGCCCTACCATCATCCATCCACCTGGTTATATCCTCATAAAAGGCTATTAGGTCAGTCAAACATTACAAAATAATTGATTTAATCAGCTCATTCTGGCAATAGATGTGGGCATATACCATGGAACAAAATCTGAAGAAATCCATACAGAATCCAAAGTGCAATACAGTTACACTCTTGCTGACAGTAGTCGGTTCTTGAGTGGGTGTTTGACCATTTTCTAATTGAACAGACTGGCACTGGAAATGCTGGATTGTCCTGGTTCCATCCAAACTTTCAACAGAAGCTTCAGCCATGACTTGGCTGTGGCTGCTGGCCAGAAATCCAACCAAGCTGGCTCCTTACTGTAGCTCAGCTGACTGGCTATCTAGCTCCCTGGAAATATGCCGACTGCTCAGTTTGTTTCCTGGCTCCCCAGGCTCTTCAGCTGGCAAAGAAATAGATTGTTCCATTTTTGCCAGAAAGTCTGCAGAGCCAAAGCGTTTTGTTCCAGCGCTCGACGAAACAAAATATTGACAAGCTGGAATTTCCTGTAGAATAAAAATTTCACTTCCCTGCCAACTCCAGTTATTATTGTACGCTCTTGCGTAACACAGCGATGGCGTTATCGCATCCTCTAAGTAAATACAATGCACAGAAAGGATGTGAATCCAAAGAGCCTTCCAAGCCTTTGGATAAGAATCTTGTAGCATCTGAAACCATCTCTACACAGTACAATGCTTCTTTTGACAAGGTCAGTTTGTGACGCTTTCCATTTTGCATTAAAAGGCTTATTGATTTGGTTCTGAGAGCTTGTTTGTCAGCAGGGCACAATCGGCCAACTGGGGGATGAATTCAGTGCATAATCTGTGGATTATGCCCCTCATGCATACTGTTTTGGAAGATGGCTTACAGAGGTTACAGATCAAGGTCTAGGGAAAGAAAAAACAGTAATAACTGCAACACAATTACATATATAAAGACTATGAGGTTTTCACCCTTGAAAAAAAGGAGTTAAAATGTCCATGAACAGGCAAATAAAAAATGATTTGTCACTGGAAACAACAGTTCAGTGAAACATTCAGCTGCAAGAAACCAGAAAATGTCATCATGTTATACCATAATGCCATAAACCCACCCCTTGTCGGAGACAAACACCATGGCCCAACCCAGGCCAAAGATCTGTGACAGGATGAATAATGGAATTATGCACTCAAACGGAGAGTTCCAGTTCTGCAGTCAGTAGGTGTGTGTCAACAGAGTTTTCAAGGAGACATTAAGCAGGGTCTAACTGGCAAAGCAAATCAACATATGGGTATGCGCTCAGCGGCAGAACAAGCCCATTTAAGCTGTTTCCGTTGCCTCTGTGCTGTCCCCAGTGTCACGCTGACACATTTAGTGTGCCGGTGAATTGGATCAGCAAAAAGGAAGGAAAGCAGGTTGTTTTCTAGTTGTCCCAGTTCAATCTCATTTACTGCCTGATTTCACAAATGTTCATGCTGGCACAGTCCAGAAGCAGCGCAGACGCAACAGCACGTAGCTGGGCTGGGGAGCAGAAGGGTATGTTATAAGCAGATAAGCCACTAAAAGTCATTCATTAAATTATTACATTTTGAGCTTTAGATTTCGGTTGGGGAAACAGTACCAAGAGTGGCAGATCCTTCCCAGCTTGCTGTGAGAAGATCAGTGGAAAGGCTTACCCAGGTTTTGAGACAAGAAGCGTATGCTATGACTCCTGTTAAAGGTATGAGTACAGACACTATAATTACCTACCTGACTTTGAGAAGGCAATCCTTATTATTTTAAGTGTAGTTTATAGGGCATAATTTAAAGTCTTGCTTGAACTTAATAAAGCTTTAGTCAGAGAGGGACATTTTTCAGAGGTAGTATCATAAAAAAAATGACCCCAACCACTGACACAATCACACAAACGTGTAGTTTTCATGCACAAGGAGAAAAAATCTAAGCAAGAAAGTAGTAAGAAAGTGGATGGAAACCAGCCATAAAGTCACAGACCAGTTCTTCATTGCCTTTTATAGAGCTGCCATTCAATACCTTAGAGAGGTGACATACAAGTCAGTCTGAGATAATCTTTCAACAAGTTGCTCCAAGCCAGTGATCCTGAAAATATCAAGTTTAAAAGACAGGTGCAGATAGTGACTAAGGACAGTTCCCAGGACTTGGCCATACAAAAAGATTCTAAAGGTGCACATTTTTCATACCAGAAGAGAAGGTGGAAAACAGTGCCGGTGCACAGCCCTCTCCAGCAAGCTCTGGCTGATGCTGGTTCTCCTCACCGGGCCTGAACCTCCTCAGTGAGCCTGATCCTTACCCCATGGGGGAAACAACAGGCTCCAATTGGCCAGGCCCTGCCCTGAAAAATATAATACCAAACAGGACACAAAACACCAGAGCCCAGAAATCCATACTTTTTCATGATTAATGCAGTGAAGTGTTGGGTGAACAGTCATTTCTGGTGCTTTTACGTAGAGAGTATTTAAAATAATTGTAAAAATATTGTAAATAACTATTTTAAAGTTATCCCTATCTTTACTACTGAATTAAAAAAAACAACTGTATTTTTTTCTTCTAACAAACAAAGGCTTGTTGTGGGTTATGTTTCATAGTTTCCTGCTGAATGTAAATCTTGAGTTTTTTCAAGGTTTTGGCAAGGAGCCATAGGAACTCATTATTCTGAATACTCTAAGGGGAATTGTGAAACAAAAGGAATAAAAGGCTTGAATTTATTTTTAAAGCATGTTTTCTTACGTTTATATTGCTTCCAGATCTATTTTGTTTTGGAAATTTTTTACTTACCGGAAGTCTTGATAAACAACAAAACCAACAAAACCCTGTTACAGAATATTTTGGTTTTCAAAAACTGAAAAGTATTTAGAAAGAAGGAGCTGTCAAAAAGAGGTATTGTTTTGGTTAAGCGAAGATGTAGAAAACTGTTAAAATGTCTTTACTCAAATGACAGTGTATTTCCAAGCCTGGCCTGGTCTCAAGAGGCACTGAAATGACGACTAACTTGAGTTAAATTTGATTCTATTATTAATTTACTTTCTCCCCATCCCACGGGGACCTGCAGTCCCTGGGAGTATGAGAAACTTTTAATTTGTCCCACTTAGCTAATGCTGTGACATACTTTAGAACCCACAATCCTTTCTTTCTTTTATCTGCCTAGACTGTGCATGGCTTGCAAGCTTTCTTGCACAGCTTATTAGCTTTTAGGATAAATTAAAATTTTGTGTCTGTACCTGTTGGCAAAATGAGTAAGTGAATATGTATTCTCTCACTTCTGAAGTGTCCAAAATGATTACACAGCCCAGAACAGCCTATGATCAGCCTATGGTCAAGTACTCAACAGAAAGAAAAGCCACAGTTTAAGTAAAAACAGAAGCTAGGCAGAAACAGAAATTATCTGTGAAGTAATGGAGATCTAGTAGCAAAAATTCTTGCACCCTTTTTATAGGGCTCAGGTCCATCTTTCTCTGTAAAGTAGGCAGGTTAGACATTGAAATCCCCCAGAACTGATAAAACTACAAGGCTAACATAATTCTATCATTTTTATTTTCATTCCTTATCCCTTCCCCCTGTATAGAGTTTTTCTGAATTCAGCTTTGGTGGGTCTTGCTTCTGTGTCTTCCAGAAGCTGTTCCAACAATATGCCTCCTTATCTGCACCTGCAGTTACAGTGGAGCTATTGTTGTTCCTCCTCAGGAGCTTCACTCTTGTGTGTCAAGTCATAGAATCACAGAATCACAAGGTTGTAAAAGACCTTCAAGATTATCAAGTCCAACTGTACCTGTCCTCTCCTAAACCATATCCCTGAGCACCTCATCTACCCGTCTGTTAAATACACCCAGGGATGGTGACTCAACCACCTCCCTGGGCAGCCTGTTCCACATCCCCACAGCTCTTTCGGTGAAGAATTTCTTCCTGACATCTAATCTGAACCTGCCCTGGCACAGTTTAAGGCCATTCCCCCTTGTCCTATCACCTGTGTCAGAAAGACCTTCCTGGATTCTCTCTTCTGGGGAGGAACAGCCATTTGCTTAGTGTTAAGGCTATTTTTCTCCATGTATCGTTCAACGCACTTCCTCATTTGTGTTCCTCATGGCTGTCAGGTTAGTAGCGTCTGATGGTGCTGCTGCTAAATGGAGTCGTTGGGAGCCACATGAGACTACAGATTACACACAACCAAAAATCCCAGGCTCCAACAGCACATACGACTAAATACAAATCCTTTTTATCTCATGAGGCTTCAAAAATAATTTGTGTATTTGCTGGGGTAAATGAAACACCTGACATACAGGGGAACCTGGCAGCACTGAGTGAAAAAATGAGTAGGAAGGGCACAGGGTTTGATAGTCTGCGTCTCATCTGACTCAACCAGGCTCTAACCCACCTACCCTGCTGAGTGAGCCAGCCAGCTGGCTGGAAGGCAAACCTTAAATGACTTCCATGAATAAGCAGAAGGCAGATCTCCAGCCCAGACTGACTACACAGGAAAGTTCCTCACATACAGAGTGGTGAGGTGCTGGAAGAGGCTGCCCAGAGAGGTGGTGGATGCCCCAACCCTGGAGGTGTTCAAGGCCAGGTTGGATGGGGCCCTGGGTAACCTTGTCTAGATGCAACCTCCAGGCGGTTGGTGTCCCTGCTCGTGTCAGGGGGGTTAGAACTCTATGATCCTTGGGGTCCCTTCCAACCCAGTCCGGTCTGTGATTCTCTATAAGACCCACGTAGGCCCCAAGCCAGCTGTCCCTTGCACCTGGGAGGCCACAGCTCCACACACAGCTCCCCCGGGGCCGTACCCACACAGAGAGCACCGCCGAGCTCTGTGCCTCACGGCGCACCCGCCGCGGAGCGGATCCTGGCGCTGACCGTGCCGACCCACGCTGCTGCGGCGCTCGGGACGGCGCAGGGGCTCTCCGGCGGGTACGCTGCGGGAGAGGAGGCACTTCCACACCCTCCTCCGCCCCCACGCGGGAGCGGCTCGGCAGCCCTGGCCGAGACGGGCGCGTTGGACTTCGCTGCCGTGAAGGGAGCGCGGCGCACCGGGCGGCGCTGCGCCACACAGCCCCGTCTTCCCCCACCCTCCCTCCACCACCACC
>VXBZ01005393.1:316675-363515 GCA_013399135.1 Heliornis fulica
GGCAGGGCAGGGCAGGGCCGGGCCGCCGTGGGGCGCTGCGTCGCGGCCGTGAACGGGGTTGGTGGGGCTGGGCGCTCGCTCCGCTGCTCCTGCCGGTGAAATGGCTGCGGGTGCCGAGGAGTCAGTCAGGTACGGGCCGCCCGCGCTTCCCGCTCAACCACCTCCCGCTGACCCCTGCTGCGAGAGACGAGGGCTCCGCCGCTTCCATCCTCTGGTGTGGAGGGGAGGAGGGGGACAGCGCGGAGGGCGGGGCGCAGCCTCCCGGCCTGCCAGCCAAGCGGAGCTGGCTCCCACAGGTGGCCCGCTCCCGGCGGGGGAGAGCGGAGGAGAGGCAGAGTGCCGTTCCCCGCGAGGAGGAGGCGCTGCTGGCGCCGCCCCGGCGGGCTCTGTGTGGCCTGCGGCAGCGCATCTCCTCACGGGCCCAGCGGGTCCTCCGCGGCGGCACGCATACACCTGAGGGCAGGGCGCCGGTGAGGGGCGGGGGCCGCGCTTGCGCGGGGCGCCCTGGGGATGCCGCGGCGCGGACGGGAAGAGATGGGACGGGGCACGACGGCGGTAACGAAGCGATTTGTTCCCGAGGTCCGCGGCGGGGAGGGGGCGGCGCTCGCAACGTCCCTCTTTTCCCCTGCCGGAGCGCCCCTTCATAGACGCGGCGGCCTGCGCCCCGGGGCCTGCGGGCGGAGCGGCTCGGTGGAAAGTGCGGGGAGCCTTCCCCCCGGGCGGGACCGCCTGGCGTCTGGGCTGGAGACGGACCTGTGGTGTCTGTGGTGCCGCGGCCGATCTAAGCAAGTTGGCGTTAACAAACCCCCCCCCCCCCCCCCCCCGCCTCCGTTAGCTGGCTGGCGGTCGATGCAGGCGGGTTAATACGTTTAGTCCGTCCTTAACGTTTGGCTTTTTAAAATCGTCTCCTCCCCACTCCCTGCCTCCCTCCTCACGCCCTCTTCCCGGTTCCTTTCCTCCCCGAAAGGAGAGGGAACGGCGAGTGTTGCTCGGTTTAAGTTCTTGGCTCTTTTGAGGGGCTCTAGTATCACTGAAGTATCCGATGCGGTGTTACAGCCTGTTAGGAGTCGGAAGGGACCTCGGAAGACCGTATAGTCCAACCTGCCAGGTACAGTCTTATCGGAGCCCTGGGATCCCGCTGGAGTGAGATAAGGAGAAAGAGGAAAAAAAAATAATCTGGAAATCAATGATACTAAAATAAATGGTAACACAATATGCTTGATATATTTGTGTTACGCTTGGAGGAGTCTTAAGGTACTTTTTCTTTGGAAGATTACTTCGGAATTGTAGGGTTACCTTTTAGCGATAGATACTGCCAGTGTTGAGCCAATTCTTGAGAAATTCATTATTCTAAAATACTGTTGGTACCATTTGTCCAGATGAGTTTCTTGATCTGCAGGCAGGATGATTTGGTTTGAGGCATGATAACTGAATTACGCTGTTTTGGTTGAAGTCTTGTGATTTGTTATCTTTCTGGGATTCTGTTGGCAGTTGAAGAAGTGTAGTGGTGGAAAGTCTTACTTGGTGCAGAGAGTTGATAGGTATAATTATTAGATTACATCCTCTTTATGTTAATAACTTTGTATGGTATCTGCAAAAAAAACAACTCCTAAATAAGCTTTTCTCTGATGCAGGCCTGTGTAAGGGGAAAGATCATATGAGGAAAAGCTACTGCTTAGAAAAAACAACTTAATTGCTTTAGTTGTATTATGTATGAAATACACAAGAAAAATATAGTACAAAATCTTAATTGCACAAGAATCTAGACTAATGGATATTTCTGGTACAACAAGCAGTAATTTTTTTTTCTCAAGCCATATTTGAGAAACCAGAGCCAGGACTGGGGGGAAGGTGGGGGCAATGAGTATTAGTGATAATGTAGGCAGAGAAAACTGAAATTCTGTAGAAACTGATGGAGCTTTGTATTCATGTCATACCCCTGTGTAACAGCAACACAATGTAAAACAGTTACAACCAAACAAGGGAAAGGAAATTCAGCCTTTCATAACTGTCATTAGTGCGGACAAACAGACCAACACTCTCCCTGCCCTTTTATTGGTGTGGATGTGGCTGCGGTACAGACAACTTGTCATTTTGTGAAATAGAATTTTTCAGTAGCATTTTTCAAGACTTCCAATCCAATTAGTGAAAGTGATAAATCATTAGAAATGAGATAGAAAAAGGATCCATTAGAATGTTCTAGCTGCTTCTCAGTTTAAGATTGTGCCGTTTGTTTTCAATACCTGTTGTTTTGCTAACGTTGCAAAAAGAGTGCAGTATTGCTTTCTAGGTGTTTTAAAATTCAATTTAATCTTTCATAGTTTAGTGTTTGACTAAACCTGGCTTTTGTAAACCATCATCAAAGTTCTTTTGGCTGCTCAAAGTTGTTGTGTTGAAGAAAAAAAAACAACAACTTGAAAGATGTCTCTTCTTTTTTCAGCAATTATTCAACTACTGCAAAAAATACTGTCTTGAAACATAATAATAGATATACTGCTGTCCTCAGCTAGACTCTTGTGTTGGAAATATAATTTAATAAGGTCATATTACATATACTTCAAATCTATTGCCTACATGATTCCAATTCCTTCTTCTTATATGCATTTAATATCAGTGTGCCTGTGGAGCTACTTGTGCTTTGCAGTCAAATGTTTTCATCCTTTCTGTCAGTTAATGATTATCAGTGCACATGACTTTTAATAAATTTAGGCATAGGTTACATTTATAGAAAAAGATTAAATGCATGTTAAAATTTCAGTTGGATTCCCTTGAGCTGATTTCATTATCATTTTGCTTCTTGCTTCCATTATTAGAAGAGCTAACTCCGTGCTTATTACATGATCTGATAACAAAGATATTCTTCACTAGTCACTGGAAAAATGTATTTAAGCTGATCCATCTTTCTAGAATGGTAGAGATGGTTAAATTTAGGGAATTTATGTTATTCACATGACCATTGTTTGGGGTTTGGTGTTTATCTTGGTTTTTTTTTTTTTTTGCATCTTCTGATAGTTACTGAGTAACAGGAGGGTCTTGTTCTGCTTACTTCTGCCATTAACCACCCCCCCTTTTTTATTTTGCAGTAAGAGGAAATTAAATTTAATCGAATACAATATGCAGAAGTAAAGTTACTTTTAAACAGTAGTGTTCTATTTACACAATGAATGAGCTATTTCCAGGCTGTTTTGTTTGTCAGTGCTTTCACTTCCTTTCCAGTTAGTTTTAAAGTGTTGGTACTTCTCAGATGATTGGACCGTTGTTCTTTTGAAAATGGATAATAATTTTATATATTAAAATGAGCACTTTCAGGTTTCATTACATTGTTGGACAAGTGGGACCCATCAGATCTCTCTGAAATGGATGACAGAGAGCTGAGATGCTGTAATAGTTGTGGAGAAGACCTGTATAATTCAAATACAGGAGGACAGGATGCAGACAGGACAAAACGGTTATGGTGTTATGTTGGTAAAACAGCACAGCTTCTGTCCAGCATCTTTCAGAGTCTTTGCACTGTGATTTATAAGACAGTTGTTTTCATAAGCCTGGTGACAACATAGGTTCCTCTGTTGATGTTTAGGTCTCCTGAGTTTATTAGCTGATGCTGCAGGAAAATACTTAACACACTGCCCGAAGGCAGAGGTAACTGTCCTCTGCTGTACCAGAGTAAATTCTGTGGGACCAGACATGGTTATAAAGCCATCTCCATGGTTTTGCTGTGCTGGGCTTTTGCAGCAGAGAGTGATCAGTCCAAAAACGCGAAAGTCAAGTAATTGACTTGATGCTGTGTGAGAAACCAGCTTTTTCCACAGATGGCTCTATGAAGAGTATTTCCCTGATATGATTAGATTAACAGAGTGGATTAGCCATTTAAGGTAGAGGGGCAGGGACAAGTGAGATGAAGTTTTGTTCTTGCCTTTTTTTAAAAAACACAAGTGTATGTACAGAGTCATTGTTGTGTTTCTCAGTCTTCCATCTGCAGAGGTTTGCTGTGATTTGAGCCTTTTATTTCTATCTGTTGTATTTACATAGAAGTTACATAATCAGTGTAACACGTACCTGTCTGCTTTTTTGTTGTATTAATTTTCTAAATTTCAGGCATGCTGTGAAAGAGAGATGCTAGGTTCAAGAGTTTAGAATGTTTCAGTTCATTTATATAACTTTTTCTAATGTTATAGGAAGTTCGTCTTTATGAAGAAAAGCAGAAATCAAGGTGGTATAGTGTGAATAGATGCACCTAGTAATTTCTTTGTTGTATCCTTGAGGAGGTTTTACTTCTATAGTTGCTGGGGGCTGGGGAGGGGAGAAGATGAACACAATTATTTGATGGCACTACTCATTTAAATTAGATATATTTAGAAGCAAAAGCATATAGAAAGATTTATTTGACGTATTAAAATTTTGTGCTTGAGATGAGCTTGAGGAAACCAAGCTGCTCATCTGTGCAAAGGAGATATGTGGTCTTTGTGTTTTGTTTTGCTTTTGATTTTGCAGTCTTTGTTACATGTGTTTGCTCCTGACCTGGTTTATTGTGGTTAGTATAGGAGTCCTTTTTCATGACTGCATTGTGTGACCATGGGAGAAGATGAAGTATTAAAACTTCCGTAGAACTTAGAAGCCCAGTATATGCTTTCTGTCTTAATTAATACCCTGTATTTGTTGCCTGTTGAGGCAGCGTAGAGGTGAATGAAACAAACTATAATATTCTGTTTCTTTTCACTGCTTGTCATTAAATGGGGAAACTTGGAAAAACCGCTTTTGTTTCATTGCTTTTTGTTGTTATTAGAATTAGACTTGAGATCCATTGGTGCAGCTGACTGGAGGAGAAACTCTTGTGACCTAGTTTGGTGAAGTAGGAGTGCTGGCTGGTAAATGTATCTCTGGTAGCCTGTGCTTTGCTATCAGAGACAGGACTGCCCAGAGCAGTGCCAGAGAACAAGACTGTTGCTATGTGTTAGCCTGAACAGGAGTCACATGTGTTTGTCCGTAGTACTTAAGAGTTGACAGAAATAATCAGGCCAGTTGGTTGAGTGGGTAATTAGCACATTTTACTCAGGAGATTGTTGGAAGGGTAGTTCCAGTGCATTGTATGGTACAGGGATGTGTTGATAAACTTCACCAGAGCATCAGTGATAGCCAAACAATAGTTTATATAATGTTCCTCCCACGAAGCATTGAACTCTCACTTAAAAGTATTGGAACTGTGAGGTGTGTGTTTTCTATTTCATGCATCCATTAAAAAATCCTTAAGGCAGTACTTTTTCAAAGGCAGCAGTCAGTATTGATGGTGTGCTCTTTAATCTTTCTTGGTTTTAAAATGCTATTTATTTGTTGGTTTTTGTTTTGTCTGCTTGTATTTTCAAAGTGTATTCAGACTAAACAGGGAAGCCTATAGTAATACAGCATAATTGTTTTTTGCAGGTGCTTTTGAGCTGAATTCTTGCATTGAATGCTAAGATTGGTAAAATCATGGAAGTGTATGCCAGAGCTCAGAGCAATCGAATGAAGCCAAGAATATCTGTGAAAAAGGTAATTATCTGTATTAAAAATTATTTCAGAGCCTTTTAGTCTTTATTACAACCGTCTAATAAAGAATCAAGTGAGATGGCAGGTTTTATTAGGGCTTTTTTGATGTGTTTGGTTTTGCATTTTTGGTTTTTTTTTAATGTTTTAGTTTAGGTTGCCTAACATTGCAAGAAGTGGCCTTTGGTATATTTAGCATAGTTCAGCTGGGAGACAGAACAATTTAAAGGAGTGCATGCTTTTGCCTTTTGTCTTTGCCTTTTGTTTTAAGGTGATAGGATGAATTCATGATGCATTTACTAAATTCTGCCTTGTTTATTGGAGTATAGCTTCTGCATTGGGCATAAATTTATCAAGTTTGTATGTAATAAATGAAAACATAAATATGTAGTATTCATGGAAACTGTTCTGTGAGGTCTGTGTTAGGGTTTACTCTGATAGCTTTATCTTTAGATGGTGGTTTCTTGACTGGCTTATCCCTGTATTTACATGTCCTTCTAGGAACTGTTTTGGTGAAAAATAAAACATTTAACACTTTTGCAAGATACTAGTATGTTTTGGTTTTTTTTAAACTGTATTTATACTTCAGCTTGGAGAACACAAATGCTTTTCCTCAAATTTTCTTGCAGCTTCTATAAGCGCTTACTCAAATGAAAATTGCAATTGATCCTGAAGGGACAAATTATTTCTCCAGTCATCATCTGAAGACAGATGAGTATTTTTCTAGGTCTTCCCTGGTCATTAGTTAATTCTTTACTTAGAAGTGTGTGCAGTGCTTAAGATGAGAAACTCAGCAAGGATGTATCTTGTTGAAAAGGTTTCCATAAGCAGGTTTTGTTAAGAACACGGTGTTTGTAGTATGGATCTTGTAGAAACTGCTTGAAGGCAAAGGTAACCATTATGGGGCTGCCAGGCAGGTAGTCAGGTGTTTCAGGTGCTGATGTGGAATGTTAACTGTCATACTTTAAGCAGTTTGCCTTTGTGGCTGTGATACTCTTTCACTTCAAGGCACAGAGTAAAAAAAACTTTTACTGGTTTATGAGAACTCCAGCAGAATAGGGTTTTTTAAGTACTGTGAAGTCATTTTGTGTTCTTAACCTCAACGTGAAGTGGATTTTAGCAGACTTTTTTAGTCTGCCCTTTATTTGTTTTTTTTTCTCTTCAGTTTTAAAACCAAACAAATTGATGTCACCACCACGCTTCCCCCAAGTTTTCAGAAGTTCAGGTTGCTGAAACATCTTAGTAACACTGCTAGTGAGTCCCCACTCACTCTAATGGCTGCCTAAAATATTAGCTCTGAGGAATGCACTTAGTTACCATTGAACATTCTGGTCTGTGTGGTTCTGTGAACATGAATTTGATCTTTGATTTGATGACATCTCTGGTGTTGTGCAGAATTCTATTCTCATACAGCTGGTCTCCAATGCTTCCATCTGTGGAACTTTTGTTCTTTGTCACAGAACCAAGCAGGAGGTGGTCAGTCATGCTGTTGGTTCACAGCTTAAGGTCTGATTCATGTCCTCTTTGTAATACTGCAACAATTCCTGTGAAGTATTACCTCTTAAAAATCAGTGCATGTTTGTGGGATGCACATTTAAAGCCTAAGTTTCAATTTTTACTTAATCACAGAATCGCAGACTGGTTTGGGTTGGAAGGGACCTCAAAGACCATCCAGTTCCAACCCCCTGCCATGGGCAGGGACAACCTGCACTAGACCAGGCTGCCCAAAGCCCCATCCAACCTGGCCTTGAGCACTGCCAGGGAGGGGGCAGCCACAGCTTCTCTGGGCACCCTGTGCCAGGGCCTCACCAGCCTCAGAATAAAGAATTTCCTCCTGATGTTTAATCTCAATCTACCCTCTTTGAGTTTAAGGCCATTACCCCTTGTCCTGTCCATATAGGCTGTTGTACCCAGTCCCTCTCCAGCTTTACCATAGGCCTCTTTTAGTTATTGGAAGGCTGCATTAAGGTTTCCATGGAGTCATCTCTTCTTCAGGTTGAACAAGCCCAACTCTCCCAGCCTGTCTTCATAGAAGAGGTACTCCAGCGCTCTGATCACCTTTCTGGCCCTCTTCTGGACATTCTTCAACAGCTCCGTGTCTGTCTTGTACTGAGGACCCCAGTGCTGGGTGCAATACTCCATGTGGGGTCTCAGGAGACCTAAGTCAAGGGGCAGAATCACCTTTCTTGACTCACACTGTTTTTGATGCAGCTCAGTATACCATTGGCTTTCTGGGCTGCCAGTGCATGTAGCTAAGTCATGTTGAGCTTCTCATCCACCAGTACCCCTAAGTCCTCCTTAGCACTGCTTTTGATCCGTTCTCTGCCCATCCTGTAGTTGTGCTTGGGATTGTGCCAACCCATGAGTAGTACCTCACACTTGGCCTTGTTGAACCTTGTGGTTCGCACAGGACAACCTCTCAAGCCTGTCAGGGTCCCTCTGGATGGAATGCCTTCTCTCTGGTGTGTTGACCACACCACACGGCTTGGTTTTGTTGCCAGACTTGCTGAGGGTGCGCTTGATCCCACTGACAAAGATGTTGATCAGTGCAAGTCCCAATACCTGTGACCCCTGAGGAGCACCTCTAGTCACTGGTTTCCACTTTGATGTTGAGCCACTGACCCCAACTCCTTGAGTGTGACCATCCCGTGCTCTTCCCTTATCCACCAATGCCGTAACCCTGTCATAGAACGCTACCAAATTTATCAGGCATGATTTGCCTTAGTGAAGCCATGTCACCAGACACCTTCCTATTTCCCATGTTCCTGAGCGTAGTTTCCAGGAGGATTGGCTCTGTGATCTTGCCTGGCCAGAGCTGACAGTGACCAGCCTGCAGTTGCTCAGGTCTTCTGTTTTTTTTCCCTTTTTATAAGTGGGGGCTATGTTTCCCCTTTTAAAGTCAGTGGGGACTTCACTGGACTGCCATGAATTCTAAAATATGATGGAGAGTGGCTTAGCCTCTTCATCTGCCAGTTGTGTCAGTACCAGCAGATGCATCTCATTGTGTCTCATGGTCTTATGCACCTTCATGTTCCTTAGATGTTCTCGTACCTGATCTCTTCCTACAGTGAGTAGTTCTTTATTGTACCACTCCCTGTCTTTGCTTTCTGCAGCTTGGGTGGTGTGGCTAGAGCACTTGCTGGTGATGACAGGCAGAAATTCACTGAGTACCTCAGCCTTTTCCTCATCCTGGGTAATCAGGTCTCCCATCTCCTGGAGAGGGCTCACATTTTCCCTAGTCTTCCTCTTATCACAAACATACGTGTAGAAACTGCTCTTCTTGTCCTCGATGTCCCTGGTCACATTTAATTCTTTCAGGGCTTTAGCTTTCCTAACCTGATCCCTGGCTGCTTGAACAATCTCTCTGTATTACTCCCAGGCTGCCTGTCCTTGCTTCCACCCTCTGCAGGCTTCCTTTTTGTGTTTGAGTTTGCCCAGGAGTTCCTTGTTCATCCCTGCAGATTTCCTGGTGGTTTTGCCTGCCTTCCTTTTTGTTGGGATGCATGGTTCCTGACTTCAACGTTCAGTCCAAGTCTTACAGCACATGAAATCACAGGAGCTGTTTTAGTACTTAAGAGCAGCACTGAACTTTGTTTCTCTGCAGGCCATGGCATTTTACAGGTTTGTGGGTTGTTTGAAATGCTAGAGAGCAGTTATTTAAAATAGTTCATGAGACTCATTAGTGTAGAGTTACTTTAGGTGTACTGGGGTACATTATCCATAGATAATGATATCTTGATTTGCTGACCACAAAGGGGACAATGCAAAACTTTGAATAGCTTTTTTGAACTAGATGTATGACACAGACTTATGTTGTTCAGGTCTGTCTTTCTCTGTGAACATTTCAGGACATTGGTGTTTTTCACATAATACTACTTAGTAGGTTCTAAATCTTATGAATTCATCAGTAGATTTTTATCTGCTTGTTCATGGATATCATTATTCTGCTGCTTTTTTTTTTGTTTTGTTTTTTCTTTCACTGATGTTCACCCTCATGATGGTTTTACGGTTTATCTGCCCTCTGTTAGCCTTGGGTTTTGGAAACTGTGTAAACTAAGGTTTTAGTGTGCTGTTGTATGAAAGCCTCTGCATTTCAGCGATTATCCTTCATAGTCCTACTTTCTGTGCTTGTTGTGAGTTAATCTGCTTTTTACATGTGGATGATACTGCATGTGCAGTTGCACAGGATGTCCTTCTCGGTGACCCTGATGCCAGTCTTTTCACCAAAGGATGTGTACTAGGGTCACATTTGCTATTTTCAGTGCTGTATCGTATTGACTGTTAATTGCTGTAGCACCATCAAGAAATCAAGTCTTATTTCCCAGCCTGTGAATTCACAATTCTATTTTGAAGCTTGCTTTTAGTTTTCAAGGACTTACATTTGTACTTCAGATAGTTGCATTTTAAAATACTTTCACCTTGAACAAGTACTTCTCATGTGATATGGTAGTCTTCCTCTTAACTGATGACACCTGCTGACTTGGAATTATTGTAGATTTCATCTGCTTTTATTTCTTTTTCTCTCCTGTTAAATTTATTGATGATGGTTGACTTAAGTCTCAAGATAAATTTTGAGGCAGTTGGTTACTGGGTTACTGACGTACAGATACTCGATCCTCAAAGGAACCCCTTTGCTAACTTTCTTCAGTCAAATTCCTCTTTTCCAGGTGCAGTTCTTAGCAAACTCTTTTTCTGTTTTTGTTTAACTCTTCTTATATTTCAGTGTAAATAAGCTGTTCAGGCAGACCAGATACTACTGTTATGTCTGTATTGTACCTGTTAATTTCCATACCTTTATTCTTTCTAGGTTCTGAACTCATACTCACATATAACATAGTCTTAAAAACACACATCACCTTTTCCTTTTTTAAAAATGTTTTATTTCTTGTTATGTTGTTCCACCAGACCTACAGCCATGGTTCTTCCAGACCTGCAGGAGATTTTCTTTTTTCCAGTTGTTCTTTTCCCACTGCACGTTTGTATTCACCAAAATCCTAGTTTTTATTTCAACTAGAGCAGCTGCTAATACTAAACTCCTAGTTACCCATCCTGTCTTTTCTTTCAGAATGTTAATCTGGGGAAAATAACTTGCTGTTAAGTAAGGTACATGTAGAAGTTTGCAGCCTTAGAAAACCTAACTACTAGAGAATAATGATAAGCTCTACTCAAGCTGGCTCACTGTTGGCCTGCAGAAGATTAGCAGGTCACAGTGTATGACTTTGTTTAGTTACTGTAGAAGCTGAAAATGAGACAATTCAATGTGCTAGCTTGACTTCATCTCATACAAAAATAATTTGTGAATGGGAATTACTGGGGGAGAGTCTTTGCACATTATTGGTATTGCAGTCACCTGTAAATACATAAGATCTAGAGAATTGGAGGAAGATGCTGTCAAGATATATTATTTAAATGTAGAGAAATAAGGAAATAAGGTGAACAGTTCATTAAAATGCATTTAAGGAAATTATTAGGTCCTGTGAAATAAAGTAGTTCAGCTGTTATTTCTTCATAAAAATGATTGTTTTGACTTCTTTAATGTCACTAGGGCTTGGCTGTCTGTCCACATGGTAGTCTGGGCCTTGTTTGCTAACATTCTGAAATAGATTTTGGTAATTTTGAGGAACCTGAAGTTTCATGTATTGCCATGAGACAAGCATGGTGATGCTAGTGGTGGTGTAATAATTTGGTTTCACATGTAGTAGTAGTTGATGCCTGGTTTTCCTACAGAATGAGGGGTGTGGGGCGAGGTGGGGGGATGTTTTTTGAGGTTTAACTGTAATACACAGGATCACTTTTTACCATAAAGGGATTGTTTTTGCTGCTGGGGTATAAGAAACGTAAAACATTCTCTGACTAAATACAGCGTTCTGTTGCTTCCACCGTTGTGTAAGAAACTATGTGAATTCGAAATACTTGTCATAAGCTGGGCATGCTGGTTTCTCACTTCGCTTTGAGCAGGGCATTCATATAGAGAGTAAATAGCTGGTTTAACAGTTTATAACCATATCACATTTTTTTTTTTCTTAACCTTATGACTTGCTACAGAAGATGACAATTTTAAAATAAGAGGTTGCTAACTTCCTAAAGTAAGTGAGAGGATGTTTTCCTTTTTAATAGCAGAGTGAACCAGTTTTTGTTGTTCTTTTTTCTGTCTTGTTTTCTTTGACTTCAGATACCAGTGACAATAATTCTTTGTTTGGGTGTACTCTGTTGCACTGGAAGAAAGTCTTAGATTCTTAAGCCTTTTTTAGCCATCTGTTGGAGTTTGCATGTATGTCATCAGAAGTGTAAATATAAGTAATGTTACAGGAAGTATTTGCATGGGATTAAGTTACAGATGTTTCATATTCTTCAAGGAGTGGGAAAGGACAGTGTATGAATTTTCTTGGGGGGTGCTGCGTGGCTGGGTTTGTTCTCTTGACTTTTGAAACTACCTTCATTACTTCTCTTAGCTAAATTTGCTTTTCCTCCTTTTGAAGGAAAAGCTAGTGGAAAAGTTCCATGTACAGGCTTTGATGTAAGGAATAGATGAGGCTCGGAGGCTTGGATTTCTTCTTGGATGCATCAGCTTCTCTTAATTTTTTTCCAAATCTGCACATTCTCACTTTTTTCCTCTCTTTGTTTTGTTTAAATACAGAATTATCAACTTCTGTTGTAATAGAAGTATTGCTGGAAGAAAACAACTTGCCTGTTTCAGATCCATGCCCTGAAGTAAAATTAAATGTCAAACTTAGTGATTTGCATACAGGGTAATTTGAAGTAGTAATTTTGAAACCTGTGGGGGCAAGGGACAGATGGATGGACCTTTTGTCAAAATGCTTTTTTTTGTCTCTTTTTCCAGAGTTTTGGTGAAGGTGTACTACACTCCATGAAGTCACTGCTACACAGCAGAAAGGAGTTATGCAGTGTATCAGCTGAGGAATACCTAAATCGGGAAGAACAAGATAATTTTATGGAGGTTTGGCATAACCATTTGTATATATATTGTGCCTGTGCTAGAAATGATTTAGCTTGAAGCAGTATGGGAAGTTGTATGATAGTAGATGTGAACAGTGTTGTGAGTTTTGGGCTGTAAAGTCTGTACCCCTTATTGTCATTCTTTAATTCAGTCCCTGTAGTCTGGAAAAGGACTGTGTCATTTCAAGGTGACATTTCTCTGCTTTGTAGCACTTGTGGCAGTAAGATAGATAATTTTGTAAGAATTGTATAACTAGGTGTACTAGGTTAGTGAGTACTTGTGTGAACCAGGTTATATGGATGCTATTCTAATGAAGTAGCAGAACATTTTGAACCAGATCTGAAGTGATTGTTCTTGTTCACCCTGTGCTCAGCACTAAAAGCTGAAAGCTCAACATTGCAGATCTGGACTATTTTTTTTTTTTTTTAACATTAATACAGATAAGCTAAAAGATGGACAAGAGCTGGTGGGAAGTAGACCTCGACAGAATTCAGGGCTGCCTAGGGTAAATGTCAAGTTATGAGAAGGAATGAATTGAGCTGTTTGAGTTGAAAGACTAACAACAGCTTCTCCAAAGGGAAAAGAAAAATGTAAGAAGTACTCTGTACCATTATCTTGTATTAAGTGTTTTAGAAGACTACTAGGTAGTAGTTGACAGGTCTGAGGAGCTTAGAGAAGGGAGAGGGTGACATGAACTGGCCAGGCAGAAGAGCTGAGATAAAGGGAAATGGAGAAAAAAAAAGTCTCAGGAGAAGATTAGGGCAGACTGATAATTGGATAAGGAGTTGCATGAGGATTGGAAGAGGCAGACTATGTGACCAGCAGGGATGAATTAGGATTGCCAGGATATCACCAGGGTTTTTTGGAACGGGCTGGATGTTGAGATTGTGACTCTGTAAAATATTGGGGGAGCAAGCAAGAAGCTGAATCTGTGAAAGATTAAAAGCTATGACAGAATAGAGGTAAGGAAGAGTTAAAGCAGTGGATGAGTGGGCAAACTCTTGTCCCTTCTCAGACAGACTGTGCTCTAGAATCTACAAAACCTCTCAAACATTACCCTCTTCCGCACACCCCTTCTCTTTTTTTTTTTTTTTAATAGCAAATAGCTGGCAGCGTGTTTTATGTACCTGTAGTGATGGTCCCTACAGAGCAGAATAGCTGACTATATTTAGTTACCTTATTAGTTCAAGCAATTAAGAGCCCTCTGGTTGAATGTGAGATGGTTAATATCCTGCCAGAGAACAGGGAATTTTTTTTTTTTTTTTTCTTAGAAAAATATAGGGAAAGACACACATTTACAGGGTGATGCTAAAAGAAGATTGTGAGTATTGCCAAGATAATTGCTTACAAAAACTAGAGTTTAGTTCTTGTATCATTTTAATTCATTTTACCCATGGGTTATGATAAGGGTAGACTTGGTGGCGGTAGGTTAATGGTTGGACTGGATGATCTTACGGGTCTTTTCCAACCTTAACAATTCTATGATTTTATGACTCTATGATAACCTTCAAGTACAGTGTTTCCTACATTATTCATAGCTTAAAGAAAAGGCTTGTGTTACCTACTGTTGGCATTTCTATCTCCCTGGCCTATTCTTCAACAACTTTTGAACTGATACACTAATTTCAGGCACATTCCATGTCTTAAAAGGTGAAAACTAGACTTTGGATACAATAAAGAAATCCAAATTAATGTAGTTACGGAGTCAGAAATAAGCATACTCAGCAGTGGTGTGGTCCCTTTGACAGCAGTCTGCTGGCCCATCAGTGTACATATGGACTAGTTGGCCTTCATTTGTTTAATGTGATAACTCCTGAATACTGGACTATCTTGATGGGTTATCCCATAGGAGGAAAGGGTTGGATTCATTATCTTAAGGAAGAGGAAGGAGCATGTAAGAAGACAAAAGAGCAAACACCTGTTTTAAAAAAAGAACCTTAAAGCCTCCAAAAATGTTCTTAAAAAAACTAGTTGCCTTTTTCCCCCAAGTCCTTTAAATTGCTATTTTCACAGAATCACAGAATATTAGGAGCTGGAAGAGACCTCAAAAGATCACTCAGTCCACCCCCCCTGCCCGAGCAGGATCATCTAGAGTAGATCACATAGGAACATGTCCAGATTGGTCTTGAATGTCTCCAGAGAAGGAGACTCCACAACCTCTCTGGGCAGCCTGTTCCAGTAATCTGTCACTCTCACAGTGAGAAGGTTCCTCCTTATACCAAGATGGAACTTTCTATGTTCCAGTTTGGAACCACTGTCCCTTGTTCTATCACTGGTCATCACAGCCTGGCTCCATCCTTCTGACACTCACCCTTTACATATTTATAGACATTAATGAGGTCACCCCTCAGTCTCCTCCAAGCTAAAGAGACCCAGCTCCCTCAGCCTGTCCTCATAAGGAAGGTGTTCCACTCCCTTCATCATCTTGGTCACCCTGCGCTGGACTCTCTCAAGGAATTCTATGTCCTTCTGGAACTGAGAGGCCCAGAACTGAATGCAGTACACCAGGTGAGGTCTCACCAGGGCAGAGTAGAGTGGGAGAAGGACCTCTCTTGAACTACTAGCCCCCCTCCTTCTAATACACCCCAGGATGCCATTGGTCTTCCTGGTCACCTGGGCACATTGCTGGCTCATGGTCACCCTGCTGTCTACCAGGACCCCCAGGTCCCTCTCACCGGCACTGCTCTACAACAGGCCAGTCCCCAACCTGTACTGGTACCTGAGGTTGTTCCTTCCCAGATTCAATACCCTAAACTTGTCCTTATTAAATTTCATTCAATTTCTCACTGCCCAGCTATTTTGCCTCTTCTGTGGAGGAATTGAGTTCATACTGTAGGCATTGTTCAGATAACAATATGCAGAAGTTGCAGGGTGTCTTGCAGATTGTATGAAAGCCTCTGAAAAGCATTGTTTAGTTTATAATTTGTCGTAATTGAAATACGCATAAGTAGACATAAACAGGAAGATTTGTAGGGACACAGTAGATCCACAGCATGAGACCCCTGTAATGAACAACTTGGCAATTTTCTTTTATATTGAAATCATACTAAAATATGAAAGTTCGGGGGTTTATTTTCATCACACATTGAAAGAACATTCAGAATTCAAAAAGTGTTCAAAACAGAACTGTTTTTTAGGCATTTTGTTTCTTTTTTAGATTCTGTGTGCGCACAAGCAAGTCACTGAATCAGTTAAAATGTGATTGCAAACATAGTAATAGTTCTCAAGTTTAATAACAGTGCAAAACAACTTACAGTAACAGATGGGTACCTGCTACAAATTTAACATGAGTTGGGACTTCAAGGCATAACGTTTAGTCTATTGCAGTGCTCTGGAATAATTGAATCTAAGCCACATCAAACTTAAAGCCAATCACCAGTGGAAGTATTTGATCTTTGTGTTCTATTCCATATCTACAAAGTAGAAACAAAATTTATTTTCTTACAAACTTGATTTGAAAATAAGTGCTTTGGGATTTTTTTGGAGCATGCAGATACATTATTGATTTGTTATTATGGAAAAACTGAGGAAATGTCATTTGAAACAGAGTTTGAGTAATGGATGTAAAATAGATAGTGGTCTGGCACTGAAGAATGAAGGTAAGAAAAATTCTGACTCTTTGGTCTGTGTTGAACGATGCAAGGCATGTATGATGAGAGGGAGAATATACGATAAATTATTTCTTCTGTCCACAAGCACAAAAACCTGAGGTAGAGGTCACATTCTGATGTATACCAGGTCCCTGACAAGGCTTGTTCTGAGGCTGAATATTTTAATTCTTTAGGGGCTTTAATGTACTTGGATGCTGCATGGAAACATGGGGCTTAAGTAATTCGTTGTTGTCTTTTGGCTGTAGAGTAATCAATTTACATGTTAAATTGTATAAAGTGTTGGCATTATGATCTCTTCAGTATATCCAAATGCATCACAGTTAGTTAGCATTGTCAGATTACAGACTGGAATTGAACACCGGATATGTATCCACCTTAAAAAGAAGACAGATGAGCAAAATTTCATTTATGTTTATTTTAACAGATGCAATGAGACTTAACGTACATGCTCAATGTGTGCCAGCCAATTTACCACTAGAAAAGTTTCTGTGGAGTGTGTTTTAAATGTTGTATATGCTCTTTACTGTGATGTGAGCTTTCACAAGTCACACAGCACAGCAATAGTACTCTTCATGTGACTATGTGCAAGCTATGCTACCCTAAGCTATAGTTTTCATGGCAGTGTATTGAAACTTTTTGGTAAAGCTTGCTGAGTTTTTACCTAAGTATCACATTCTGTGATTCTGTGATCTACAGAAAATGATTAAGTCCTTTTCTGTACTTTAATATGATGATGTTTTTATTTTACAGATTACATTTATAGGTTTTGCTGAAGAGATGGGTACTGCTCATTTGCAGGTACAGTATGTGTCTGTATTGGAAAATAATATTATTCAGCACTGGTGATAAGTAAGACATTATTTTTCAGATAGAGGAATTTTGGTGTTTTGAGAAATCAAATATGTGTACCTTGAGGATTTAAAACCTGAATCTTTAAATATCAATGAAAAGTTGAAAATAAATTATTTTAATATGATCAACAGCATTTTATATGTATTTAAACTATTACGTGGGCAAGTCCTTGTAATGGGGTGGTCTGGAAGAACTGAAATTGTGGGTGGGGTGGACATTTGTATGTGTGTTTTTTGGTGGTGGATGGGTGAAGTATTTTGGTTTGGGTTTGTTTTTTTTTTTTGTTAAAAACCTGTGTGTATCAGTGTTTTGGTTTGTAACCATCTCCTTAGTATATTTATTAATATGATACAGTTATGTGCAAAGCTAAAACTTTACTGAATTGACTGCTAGCTGTGAATTGCTGGTTGGGCAGCCAGAAGTGGTTACAGTTATGCCTTAAGGTGCTGTTCTGGCGAGCCAGATGAAGAAACTTATCTTTCAAGGGGAAGTGCAGCAAACTAGCGAGGGTATGCCATGCCATTTTAAGAAGATAAGGATTTTTATCTTCCCATGCAGTTTACACGAGTATAACCCATAACACACGTGTTTACAGGGCAACTCCACACTTCTGTCTAGATCTTGGCAGACAGACATTGCTGTGATGGTTAAAAATTAAAACCAGAAATTCACAATCCATTTGTGTTCAANAATCCATTTGTGTTCAAAGTTGTATTAGTGTTGCTTATTAATCAGATAATAATGCTAGATATTTCTCAAGTATGTTTAAGAACTGTTTGAGTGCCAAGAGTTAGAAAAAATTTAGAGAACAGTGGCCTGAGTAGGTTTATGGACAATTGCATTGTACTGTATGGATCACTAGTGTTTAGATTTTTCTTTTTTTTGAATCATAAATCTTTCATAGGCCTTTTCTGTATTAAGCAAATTAAAAGTTATCCAAGATGATGCTTTAAAAAATACCTTGTTTTCATAATAGTTGTCTAAAGCCCTGTTCCAATGAAACACAAATAAAGGTGTGTAGAGATCCACTAAGCACTGTTATTAGCTGAGTTCAGTCTTTGTAATTGCATACCGTGAAGGATGTCCAGCTTCTTTTTTAGTGCTTAATGGGTTCAGCTTTTTGACTTTTAAGCCTCTTCTGTCCCCTGAGAAACAGTGGAATTGCTTCTTTTGATAGAACAGTGAGCTGGAGATGCTTACACAAGCTTTACACTGCAGTTCAGTAGAATAAGTGGAGGATGGATCAAGAAATAGAAGCAACTTTAGCAAATCTAGCAGCTGTTACTATTGGGAGTATGAGATCAAACCCATTATCATTTACATGTTATTTTTTTCACTTTGTATTTTCAATGTGTTTGTATATTTAAATCAGGAGCTGGCAGATGTTTCTCTAGAGCTCCCAGACGTTCTAAAATCACTCCAGTTGTGCAAACTAAAAGAAAATGAGGTTATATTTCTAAAAGATGTAAAGAAAACCTTGGCAAAACCTTATGTCATGAAACATCAGGTAAAAACATTTTGTGTTGTCTTAATTACAGAAGTATTATATTTGGCCTCATAAAGAGTTTAGTCGTAACATACCTTGTCTTGTGTTTTAGGGCCATCTTTGCCACAGTAGTATCAATGTTATATTTCTGAGACTTCTTTAAAATGAATGTTAGAAAATCTCAAAATTTATTTGGTGCTTTTAAAGGCTGTATTATTACCAGAAAATATTTAACAAATATTTAATTATGGTGCTGATTCCATAAGTCTGCTAGAGTATGGAACTTGTCAAGTTACTGTTTTCAGCTCTGCTCACATAGAGCTTTTGTCCTCTGCAGTCTTTTCTTATTGAGACAGAGGTGCCAAAATTTAAGAGAGTATAATAGAATCACAGAATGCATTAGGTTGGAAGGGGCCTTTAAAGGTCATTTAGTCCAACCCCCCCTACAGTAAACATCTTTAGGTGCTTTAGAACTAAAGTACTATTCAGCATATGTGTACCTCAAAATGCTGTCCTCCTCTACAGAGTTTTACTTGCGTTCTCTGAAACAATGAATACATATTTAAAATGTTTTGTACTACTGATTCTTTTATTGCAATGATTTATTCAGAATGCAGAATTTTTAAAAAGAGTGATTTTAACTATTATTTGACACAAGCCGTTCCATTCATTTTCTTATCTTTAAAATATTTGAAAATTGTTTACTGTTCATAAGAATGTATTGAAGGAATCCTTTGTTACTCCTGACAGTTGAAATCATTCCAAGGTTGTTATGTTTGTTTGCTTGTTGCACTTTTTTTTTTTTCTTTTCAAGAATCAGCTTCCTGAAGTGTTTTGTGTGATGAGGCTGTCTCCTTCATTCCCAAGAATCAAGGTTGATTATGTATTTACCTTGCTGAGCAAGTATACCACAGGCATAAGATATGCAGTGGAAATAAACTCATCACAGAAACATCAGACAGACACGTCCCATGGAGAAGATGATGACACTAATCAGTCAGTTTCTTCAATTGAGGATGATTTTGTCACTGCTTTTGAACACTTAGATGAAGATGAGCCTTCAAAGATACAAAGTGCTGCTGGTAAGTTCTTGCATGCTGTTACCTTGTAGCAGTTCTTTGAAATGTAGGCCATTGGGTTTTCATGAGAAAGTAGATGTACATAAATAATAATTATTTCCATTAATCGTGTTTTGTAAAGGGGTATTATACAACTGAAAATTAATTTTTTCTTTGATGTTCTTTTCCCATTGGTTTACCTCTTCATAAACCAAAGATTCTAATCTCAGTGTCAGATGTAGATCAAATAGAATTTTGTTAAACTTTGTGTTAAAAAATACGTGAATTTGTCACTGATTAGATTAGTATGATAGGATTTGAAAAAATGAAAATTGCTTTAATCATGAGAGATCAGATAGTATTTTGCAACAATAACAAGCTCAGCAATTGCAATCAAAATCTGCCCCTAGTTTTCTGTAGTTCTGTGAAAATTATTAGGTTTGAAACAATCCTTTTTTTTTTTTTCTTTTTTGAGGTGCATGCAACTTAACTTCTCGAAACCATCGAGATGCTGCTTCGCAGACCATTCCTGCTCCGTCATTAGAAGCTGTTGACTCAAAGATACTTGTGGGTTCTGCACGTCGAAAGTCATCTGGCAGATCTTCTACTTTGATTGATATTTTGGCACTTAAAGAATTGTCCTCTGTAAAAAATTCAGTTACAACCTCAATTTCTGATCCTTGGATACAAAGGAGTTTCTATAAGCCATATAATCCTTCTGATCAAGGTGTTAATTTTTTATGTAAAACACTGTTTTCCTCCTCTCCAGCTGAATCCTCTGAGTCAGATTGCTCCAGCCCAAGCCCCATTATTTTCCTAGATGAAGAAGGGTATCAAAAAAGCTTGAAGGCAAAACTTCAGCTACCAAAAATTCCAGTAGTGAAAGATGGTATAGAGGATTCAGACTCAGAAGTAAGTGAATTTTTTGATAGTTTTGATCAGTTTGATGAGCTGGAGCAAGCTTTGGAAAACTCTTGTAAAGTTATTAGGGATCCCATCCTGGGGAATCTCTCCCAGAAAAGGAGGACTGCACATGAACAGTTGTCTTCTGCAAGCGTTACAATGAATCCTCAGAAATTCAAGTTTGATCGTCCTACTCTCCCAGCCAACATAAAGAAACCAACACCTCGCAAACCAGAATCACCATACAGCAGCGTCTTTGATGTCCCAGATTCCCCTCGCCCAGTTAAAACATCGGGGGACGAGAATGGAGGCTTGTTCAGCCCTATTAGGTCATCGGCTTTCAGCCCGTTAGGGAGCTGTGGTTCTTCTGAATGTTTGTGTCGAATTAATCATGGTGGCGATGGGACAGGTCAAAATCACCATGATGCAGGTTTGAGTAGTTACTCAGCTTATGCTGATAGTGTCTCATTTGAAATACTGGGTTCCGTTTTTCATTCCGAGCCCACATCAGAACAAGTATGTGCAGGAAACGATTCAAAACACAAAGGAATTGCTTTGGAAGAGAACAAAGGTCGAGCTGCAGATATCAAAATGCAGATTGCTAAGGAGCCAGATAAAGAAGTAAAATCTAAACATAAGTCATTAATGATTAGAGATAGCATTCAAAAATTTGCAGCTGAATTAGTTGAAAAAAGTTTTGGCAGTGCATTTAAAGATCTCCAAAAAGGTGTTTCGTCATGCACCAATGCACTTTGTCATTTGGCTGCTAGGTTGACTTCTTCGGTCTTTCAGATGGCTTTTTATGAGATTGGAAGACGTAGAGCAATCTCCCTAAAGGAACGTGCCATTAATGGGATAGCAAACTTTTTGGTGAGTGAGGCTATAACTGGTGCCTTGAAAGAACTGCGGCATGTAAAGAAACAAATATTTACCAACACCGTTGCACGGTTTGCGGCAGACCTTGCTGAAGAACTTGTGTTTGAAGGAATCATGGAAGTATGCCAGTTCTCGTATCCATCGACACCTACAGCTGCACAGCCTTCATCCTTTGATTACGAAGACAATGTGCTAAGGTCCTATGCCAGAGATTTGTCGGAATCTGTCATTCAGGAGGCTTTTATTGAGCTATCTCAGGTTGATGTGACCTTCACAACACAAGCAGCTATTAGTATTTCCATGGACAACATTAAATATGTGAGCGCAGAAAACATGTTAGAGTCAACACAGACTTCCACAGTTTTTCCTAATTTTAACGATAGGATAGCACTGAAGCCAATCCAAGACTCCAAGAGGGAATATACAGTACAGCAAGCTCTGTTTTGCACCTCTGGTGTTGTAAGTTCAATACCTGTGCCATTAGCTGGAAGAGCTCTCTGTCAACACCATGTTTCCTCTGATGCTTATAAAGCCAAAGTATCCAGTGCTCTGAATTCTGATGAGAATATGAAAATATACAAAGACTCCACTAATCAGTTATTCACAAGCAGAAAGAGAGAGGAGGAAGTCACTTCTTTCAGAAGTATATACCTAACTTCAGACCACAGTCAAAGTACTGAAAATACTCCATCACTCTTACAGAACCAAAATGACACCAAACCACCAAATAACAGATCTGGAATGAACAGTAGTAATTCAGCATTAACAGGTGGATCGAAAGGTGTCAATGCTTTCTCTGGAACGATGGTAGATATAATAGTAAATGAAGCTTATGAAGCCATAACCTCATCTAGAGTAACAAAAGCAGTAGAAGAGTATACAGACTTTTTAACAAGGAAAGTAGCAGATCAGAAACCTTATGGGCAATGTATGGGTGATGAGTTCCCCAAGAATATATTTGCAGATCACTTGGCCAAATATGTCATAAAACAATCTGTGGATGAAAGTAAAACTGTGTTATGCAACACTAGTGAGAATTTATCACGTAATGTGAGCTCTCAGACTTACGTGGATACCAGCAGAAAAGAACAACGTGTGATAAAGAAGCAAGAGACTGAGAAACAAAGTAGTATTTCTGCAATTGTGGAACAACAACAATTGCCTTTGAATAATTCAGGTAAATTTCTTCTTGCTCCAACTCATTCTGTTCAGTGCTTTTCAGACTCTAAAGATTGTTGGCAGGAAAAGAAAGGACATGGGTTTTCTTCAAAATCACCACCACCTTGTTCCACCGTGACTTTTGCTAGACAGGTCCTAGAGGACTTCAGTGACACAAGAAGCTGCTCAATAACATACTTCAATAAGCCCTCAAGAAACCATGACACTCAGAAACCATCATCAGGCCCACTGCCTTACAGGCAGACTGATTGTTTTCTGCATGCCAATAGCTTTTCTTCAGTAATGCTTGGCAGTCAAGATACTTTGCAGATAGAGGGGAAATCAAGCCTCAAAGATGGAAATACCTGCATAATGCCCGATACACCCCCACCAACCCCTTTAGTGCCATGTCAAGGTAGTTCTGAAAGAAACCTAAAAAAACTATCCAAAAAACTTAAGGGAGAATTAGCAAAGGAATTTTCACCTGCAACACCACCTTCTACACCATACAATCCATCTGTTACTGGTTTGTCTGAAACTGAGCACAACTCTTTGGAAAATGAGGAATTTATGCTGAAACTTATGCGGTCACTTTCTGAAGAAGTGGAAAGTAGTGAAGAGGAAGATCATTCTGAAATGCCTGTTGAGAAAGAGGCGTGTTCTGAAAGAACAGTTCAGTATGCAGATTGCTTAGCTAGCCATATCATTTCAGTAGCAACTGAAATGGCTGCTTCCCATTTAGATGGTAAAACAGACGAAAGAGAAGCTGGGAGACAGGTTCAGTTAGGCATGCAAAACAAAGGATGTGGATATACTGCGTTTATAAATATCCCAGAGGAGACGTGCAGTTCCTTATGGAATTATGCAGGCGATATGGCAGGAAAAGTCATCAATGAGGCTAAGAAAATAGTGAAGTCAAGGCAGTGTAAACTGTTGAGGTTGAAGCGGGTTAACTGTCAGATGGATTGCCTTTATCTGAGAAGAGGTGATAAAGATTGCAGTTCAAAAGAACAGTGCAGTCCAGCGCGGGACCAGTGGCTGGGGGATCGAGATTTGTCTGTCCTTTCTTTATCCCAAGGTTCAGGTGGGACAGGTTTGACTTCCAAATACCCAAGCTGTGAAAGTGTGACTGATGAATATGCAGATCACATTATTCGAGTTCTGAAAAGAGAAGGAGGGAACGCTGAACTGTTAATGGATCAGTACGCTAGCAGGCTCGCTTACAGGTCTATCAAATCAGGCTTGCAGCAAGCTGCTAGGAAAAACAAATGGAGATGCAACAGAAAGACATTTCTTGGGCAAAATCTGCAGGTGAATGGTAAGCTGGAGCTCATCAAAGCTGTGAATAAAGATGCACTACAGCAAATGAAAAGCGGCATTCATTGCTGCGAAGACCACAAGTATGAAAGGAGCATCGGCACACAGGGAACAGAGAGCAGAGAGTTGTTCCATTTCTCAGAATCCCTTGCTCGCAGTATCACTTGTGATGTCAGGAAGAAATTGAAAATGTCGGGAGCATATTTGCCAAAGTCTCTGACAGATTCCTGTCTATATAAAAAGACTGAATTTGATGAAGGCACGAGGGATGTTATTAAAACAAGATTTTCTAGCACTTTTCTTCCTTTCTCCCCAGATCATAAACTTTATCACAGTACAGGCAGTTTAAATGAAAATGGCTACAGTGAAGGCATACTGCAAGCTATAGAAAAATACGCTAGGAAGGTAGCAGATGATACTCTAGAAATGAGTTTAGAGTCAGCTGTTCTCCATGTGGCTGAAAACAGAAAAAATGGGGATAGGGTTTCATATACTGAGAAGCTGTCTCCTTTTTCTGGAACTGTCTGTAGATGCTGCAGTATGAAGGAGCATCGATACTGTACAGAAAGCATATCTCATCCTGTGTCTGCGCAAGAATCTTCCATTCCAGGGAGGCATTTTCTTCATCCTGCATTAGGTGGTGCCTGTCAAAAATCAAGAATATTTCAGCTTGATATTCCTAAAATTCATGTTGATGTAGAACAGAAGACAGTGTTTTCTGACAAGGGGGCTACTGCAGCTGTAGAGAAAGCAGAAGGAGAGCAGAGTTACAAAAGTCTGACAGCTGACAGTGGTATTGGACAAGATGGAGTCAGTTTTGCTGAAAGCCTTACTACTGAAATAATGACATCAGCTATGACTAATATTGGTCAGTCAGTTAACATAAGGTAATATTAATTTTCTTTTTGGTTTGTTGAATTTTGTACAAGAAAAAAGAAGGATTGTGCATATAAGTATGTGTTCAGAAGGATTGAATGTATTTAGTCTTCAGGTGATGTTTAAATGATTCAGAACTAGAAAAAAGTTTGTTGGGTTTTCTTTTTGTTTTGTTATTTACCATGTCTGAGAGTTTGAAACCACAGTTTCTAGGTATAACACCATGCGTTTCTGCAAGTGACTGACAAGAAGAACATAGTCTTTCAACTTTAAATGCTGCTGGTTTTGCCTGCAGTATGGTAGACCTTATGGGTGTAGTCAGTCTATGACACGTGACGGACTCCAGGATTGTCAGCTACCTGTGTTGCCTTTTGTGTGCTAAAAACTAAAAGTAATTTATTTTTGCTTTTGTTAGTAGGACCAACTTCTGCTACAGAACAAGCTAGCCATTGCTTTATAGTAGGAAGGCTTTATTTTGATTATGGCTGCTGTGACAGTGGCCTCATTATTGGCAAATAGAACCATTTAAGAAAAAAAACAACTTAGTAATCCACATTTTAGCTCATAGAATAGTAATGGAGTGGACAAGGACTTGACTTCCAAATTCTTATGAGTGTAAGAGAGGCTCATACACAGTGTTTCCTTTAATAAGCCTATAAATAGCAAATAGGTGCCACTGTAGCCTTGGGACAAACTGCAGCTGTTTCTTAAAACACTGCACAGTGATCAAAGTGACTGGAAATATTTTCTTCAGTTCCAGAAGCAACCTGTACCGTGTTGTTGTTGTTCCAGTTTATAGTAGTATTTATTTCTCTACTTGGATTTTTGTGAGAATTACAGTAGCTAAAGCTTTCTTTTACTGGTTTAGCTGAATAATAAAATGGTTTTTTATCTGTTTGGTGTTTAAAAGCTGAATTAAATTTTTCAAGGTTTAATACGAAAACACACACTTACTAGCTTCTGCTCCATAGAATGGAAGTTTTTTGGTTTGTGTAGGGAGGTAACTTATGCAGAAAACTATGAGGTCTGTTTAAGTTTTTATGGCCTTTGACTGAAAGCATTCAACTAAAATTCTAGCAATACGATATATATTGTGGTGCTCTGTTCCACAAGGTTGAGTCCTTCCTCAGCGTGTGACAGAAAACAAAAGTAATATGGTGACATTTTCCTATAACAGTAGTATCAAAAATGACATTTTTTGTGAATCACTTCTTAAAAATGTTAAAATTTTCTAGTTAAAATATGACAGCAGTAAAATGCAGGGTTTGAAGAGGTACTGTTTTTTGTTATATCTGTGACAGGTTATATTAGGGTTTTAACATGCAGAATTCATATATGTGTCTTACCTTATCATCTAATGTGTGGTATGTAATGAACATGTTTCTTGAGAAGCTACCTTGTGCAGTGAAAAATAACTTGTTGCTAGTGCTGATATAATTGTAAATAAAAATGGAGGGAAATCGCCTTTGTATTGCCCAGATGGGTTCAAGTTCAAACAGTCAAGCTAAGTTTTTTCATTCCAAGCTATATATTTGTCTTCAAAAAATGGCCCTTGCTGGAGCAGTGTTGTCAGTGATATGGTTATAGTTGGCTCTTTAATAGCGAATGTTATGGTGGCCACTTGCTGTAGCAGTAGTGGGATGGGCATTTTTCTTAAACTTTCTACTACTTCATCTGTATATTGATAATCACAGTTTGTTTTAAAGTGTCTTTTAAAGTTTACCTTTTATTGAGTATATCTACTTGATTGTTTTGGATAAAAAAGGTGAATTGAACTCCTGAGGTAAAAATTCTGGACAAGTCATGCATTGCTACACTTTCTTGAAACAGAAGACAAATCCTTAACTTCTTTTTTTAAAAATGGAATCTTTAGATTTTAAACACTAGTGTGTACTTAAGGTCTTTGCCTACAGTAACAGACAACCTGGCTGGTTGTACCCAAAGCAGACAGGGAATAAGCCAAACTATGACAAGTTCAAAAATAGCAAGTCTCCTGCTTGGAACGTGCTTCATAGTGGATAGTCTTAAAAATTAGTTATGCCACCCCATTTATCTTCTAGTGAAAGAATTCCAAATAGAAGTCCCTGACCGAAGCCTGTTGAAATGTTTTATTCACTTGGCTGCTTCATTTCTTATGTTGAAAATAGAGTACAAATTAATGGATTCTCCTTTGTGGTTTTTGGGTTTTGATTTGTTGTTATGTTTTATTTTTGTTTTCTCCCTTGGAATTTAATGTCTTTGAAATGGTGTTAAATTGCTTTGAGTGAACAAACACAGGTTGTCATGAAATGCAGTGATGTTTTTGTCTTAAATTTTTGTTTAGCTCTGTTGGAAGAGAAGGATTTCATTCTGTTGAATCTATTGTTAGCCAGCAGATGAGTCTTAGTATTGGCGATGATAGCACTGGGAGTTGGTCCAATCTAAGTTTTGAAGATGAGCATCCTGATGAGAACAGCAGTTTTCTTCATCTCAGTGACAGGTAACTATAAGCATGTCAGTATAGTCAATTATTTGTCAAGAAACCTATTCTAGCATCAAGTGATTCTTTCCTGGGCATGAAAAGATTATCTTGCCTTCAGCACAATGACATTTCATTATAAATGGCTCCAATGTTGTTTGTAGTTTCTTATAAAATGTTGTTGCCCACAAGCGTTCATACTGTACATTCTGTAAAATACATGGAGTATGCATTGTCATTGATGTCAGGGAATTGCATCAAGTAAAACTGTACTTATATAATTTTAAGTATTAGCAAAAGGTACAGGTGTTCTAAAAACAACAGCCATGTACAAAATGCATCTCAAAAGTACTGTTTACAACTTCATCACCAAGAGTGTGTTGTATGTAAAATGTTCTTTGAAAAGAAGTAATGTGAGCTTAATTTGAATGAGGAGCCTTAACAGCTATTTGTATCTATATGGGCAGTTGAATTTATAAGCTGTTCTAACTGGGTAGTAACTTTCTTCACAGAGGTTATTACTACACTTACACTGGTTGATTGATAACTAACAAAGATGAGAATGGGAATTCTAAAAATCTGCAGTGTCTTTGCCTGTTGTGAGGGAAAATTATATTCCCTGAGCCCAAGCTTCTATATGAAGAGTTTAGAGAAATAAGTTCAGTTATTTATGATTGATATACCGTTCATGTTATTGTAGAAAGTTCAGTGTTTCTGATGAAGAATAGCAGAAATGGGGGAGAGTTTTTTTCTTTTTGGTATTGCTGAGTTTAAAGAAAATAGGGTAAAAGAGCCTAATTGGTAGTAAAACAAACTGCTCGCTTAGACATCTACAACATTTTTGATGTTTTGCTTAATTAAATAGTTTAATCAAACCACTACTATAATTTATTACTCATACATTGCCATAACGTTATTTTAGTGAAACATCATCTGTAGAATGAGTAAACATTTTTAGACTTAAATGATGAAATTTAGAGTATCAGGAAGAATATTCCACAGTAGTTATAAATGGTGAATACAGGTTACTTGATGATGGGGGTGGGGAAGGAAATTTAAAAATACCTGGACCTGTAGTGTCCTGTAGTTGTTGTCTCTGTTCATTTACCTTTTGGGGTGTGTGTGATTAATTTCTATAACTCACAAAAATCTGTGGCTCATTAGAGGAGCAGTGACCTAAATTACCGAGAGGCTTTTTTTTTTTTTTTTNTTGTATCAAGGTGTTGACAGAAGAAACTGTCATGCCCAAACTGATCACAGTTCTGTAAAAGTAACAGGGTAGCAGCACACAGGTTGGTTTGTGTTGCTGAGGTTTGGTAGGTGGCAGTTTCAGCATCCAGTAAAAGGATACAGGGCAGTGGGGACCTGCAGCAAAACAAAATAACAAAGTTTAGTATAACACCATTTGTGGAACACCCTTAGCATCTTCTAAAAAAATTTTAAAAAGATGAAAAAAACCAAGCCCCCCAAAACCCCAAACCATGGCAGTGATGAGGATGTTTTGCTTTTATTTCTGCTTTTTAACATAAACTATTTTATTAAACAGGAAAATGCCATCAGTCACAGAGGGGGCATTCATTATACAGTTGCAACAATTAGAAAATACTGTGTTGATGAGTATATGTGCACCATGATTATATGTAAGCACTTAAATGCTCTATCAAGCAGCATTGCTCCCCTGGCAGCTATTGTGTAATCCAAGTGGCTTCCTTGTGTCCAAGAAGCTGTTTGCAGTCTTGCTTGTACCATCTTAGGTACTAGGAAGGTATCATTAGACCAATTTGTAGTGCTGGTGCAATGCAGTTAAGTGTAATAGTGAACATTAAGCAAGCTTTCCTTGGTGGGGGAGGATGTCTCTCTCCCCTCAGTATTTTCCAGACCATTTGAAGCATTCAGTGGATAATGGTAGTTGAGACTCCTTTAGCTGACATTTTGGAAATTATCTTCATAATAATAAACCTGGAGATTCCATTAATGGTAGCTGAAATTTCTTTGGAACACAGAATTGCGATCCCCAGAAAGCAACACAACAATACAAGCTACAGTGGTCCAGTTTGAGAGATTTTTGTTGTTGTTGTTGTTGTTTTGCTTTGCTTCAGGAAAAAAGACATTTTTTCTTGTACTAGCTCTGTTGAAACTGTACATGCCCTCTGCGTCTCAGATCAATATAAAAATTGTATTTGCAGTACTACAGAGGATTAAACTATCTGTAAACAAGGGAGCAAGTCAACTTGGAAAGAATTACCAAAGCACAATCCCAGCAGTTCCATTTGAATGGATATAGGAAAGTTCTTCAGCAGATATGAAGTTGTGCGGGGGAGTGCTTATTATCTGCACCTAACATTAGCGACTTAGAATTTAGAAATAAAATAGTCTTAACCTTTCTCTCTAATATAAAGTATAAGCATAGGCACAAACTTAAGCATTTCCAGGGGATGAATCAACATTTGATTTAGGTTGTAATTCAGAGCAGAACCCTCTTGCCTTTGACTGTATGTACATAATACAGAATCTCAAAGCAGATGATTGACTTACAGTTCCCTTATATATGGTGTGTGCATAAGAGTTTATCGTAATTCTTCTGCTGGCTCATATTGAAGAGCTGCATGAAGCCTTATAGAAGCCTTTGATTATTGCTTGTTCAGTGGTTGCAGGACTTGATTTTCAGGACTGTTAATTTGGCATCTTATAACAAAATAAAGAGAATATTCCAAATAAATCTCATACATTGTAATTATATGGTTAAATATAGGATTATTTCAGATCAAGATTGCCATCTGTAAAATAGAATCTCAGAATATATTAGGTTGGAAGGGACCTTTAAAGGTTATCTAGTCCAACCCCCCTGCAGTAAGCAGGGACACCTTCACTAGATCAGGAGCCCCATCAAGCTTGAACCTGAATATCTCCAGGGATGGGGCTTCCAACACCTCTCTGGGCAACCTGTGCCAGCGATCTACCACCCTCGTATCGAAGAATTTCTTTATATTTAAATACATATTCTAAATAATATGTATAAATATATAAATCTCTTACATGATCAGAATAGTAGTATGCAGCAGGTCATTCTGTTAGGTTGCAAATACTTTTTTCCTTCAGTTTGAGAACTGGAACAGCTTTTACTTCTGTGTCAAGCATGTGTAGCATTCAGCGAGGGATGCTCTTTGAGTGCAAAAATACTGATGTTGGTAGGCTATGTTAGATCTTTTCTATGCAGGTAATCCACACCAAACTTACAACTTCATGTGTACTGTGATAGTCTCACACAGAGGCTTGAGAAATGTTCTTAAGACCAGGTTTGAATTTTCTGTGCACGTCAGACTAGCTTCTTTGGAAAGTTCTGGTTGTTAATTTTCTTTTTTGCATAATGAGGGAACTGTTTGATTGTTCTTTGCACGTCATCTATATAAGCAACAGTACGCCCAGTGAAGCACCTACAACTTTCCCCCCACCTCCAGGTCAGGGTGTCTTTGTGTTTCAGGTTTGCAAATTTGCTGTTAATGTTTTAGAATTAGCAAGCAAAGAACACTGATAGGAGATGCTGTTACTGGAATAGTGTTGAAAGAGATTAATGTCTGTCTCTTTCTCTCAAAATGTTTCTTTCCAACATTTGTAGTTTTAAATTTTACTATTTGCTTTGAGTGGAATGCATGGAAAAGAGCTTTAAAAGTCACACAAAACTTAGGTGAAGGAAGCATCTTCCTTGCAGCAGTTGTTCTCCGGAGTTGCTTCATAGATTGTCATAGCTTGTCGTTTAGACAATCTGGCTTTCTCAGAGAACTCTATTTTGAAATCCTCTTATTTGAAGGCATCTAGATATGCTCTGGGGGAGGTACAAAGTTTGGAAACAGATTTATATGAGTATCTCAATCTTGTACATAAGCACAGGCTTAACAAACTTTGCTAATTATAATGCTTAAAATGTACAAGTGTAAGAACTTGCTCAAATTTTTCAGTTCTTTGCATTGACTCAGATGTAGTCATAGAATAAATGCGGTATGTTTCTGAACTGTGAATCAAGTAATCTTTTTAGTATTGTATTCGCTTATCTATAAACCCTCCTATTTTTAAAAGCTTGTAGAACAGCTTTCAGAATTAAAATAATTACTTTAAGAATTTCACCTTATCAGGCTTTTGAAGATCATTACTGGATTTTTGGAATGAGATGGAAGGATTTTATTTATGCAGTTGTCTTTACAATGTATAATTTGATGAACTCTTAGCTAGTCCTTCAAATATTACAGTTGTAATCCATATTCCTATGAGTAATGATATTGGATTGTTGAGCTTGTATAAACAGCAAGCAATATGTTTGGACGTGAGGACAGAATTACTGCTAGCACTGATCTGTAAAATTAATGAGTGCAAATTAATACTTTCAGCTGTGTACTGAAACTTTTTCAGTTTTGCGTTCTTGTGTGCACATTGCAGCTCTGAAAGGCAATGACAGTCCTGTTTCTACTCTGTTCTGCAAACCTGTTCAGGAAGTTTCAGTGCTCTTGCATTATATGTCTTGACAAAACAGCTCTAAGGAAAATAAAGGTTTGAGCTATTGTTTTTTTCTAGTTCAGCTGTGTTCTCTTCTTCTCCTGGCAGTAATGGTAACAGCAGTAGCTGGAGCAGTCTTGGTTTAGAAGGGGATATGTATGAGGAGAATTTATCCTTTCCAACATCAGACAGGTTGGTTGAGCTGGGAAATATAAACCAGATGGGTTCCTCATAATTAATGCATGAAATCATCATTTTGGAAAATAAAAATCTGGTGCATTTTTTATGCTGATACATTATTCACACTCTTCTCACTTAATCACAATATGATTTTTTCATTAATTAATCCATACTGAATGATTAAATTTTGCTGTGCTAAACTGAAGAATGTGTTCTGCTTGTGAAATTGAAGGTCCCTTTTGTGCATGTTTTTGCTTGCAGTTTTACAACTCTTAGATTTACTTTTTCATGCATATTAGAGCTTGCTTCCTACAGGATTTCTGTTTTTTTTCTTTAGCTTGTGGAAACTTTCAAAATTGCTTGGTAATTGACTTTTGTAGAACACTTACGACTTGCAGCTTTGAATAACCTATAGCTGTTCACACCTGTGACATAAGATGCCTTAACCTTTCCACATATGAAGCAAAGCTGAACTGTCCTCCTTAATTTAAATCCCTAAGTTTTCTTCCAATTTAAAAACGTCTTCATTTTACAATCCTTTTTAACACCCTTCTCTTTTTTTCTCTCTTCTCCCTTGTTTCTCTAAGAGCAAATCTTGTGAAGTTCATGATAAATCTGTTTCCGACATGGTGTGAGAAGCAAAGCTTTTTATGATCACTTCTTAAGTCATCTGTGATCTTCCTGTTCTTTAAATTTCATTACAGTCTTAAGATTGCCTATATTTATTGTATAAATATTTTAATTTTATTTTCAAAATACAGTGATGGAACAGAAGATAAAGATGAAGACTCCAAGGATGCAGTAGAAGGTAATGCCAATTCCAGCATACACTACTTTTTGTGATCAGTGCGCTGTATGTGAATTATTTTTGTTAATTCTTTGTTTTTGTAGTGCGTGAAACAAGGTGACGTCCCTGTTATCCCTGTTAATCATAATGCATGTCAGTCAAGTGTCAGAATATGTTTTTAGATTATTACCCTACATACGCCTCTTAGTGCACTGAAATTTGCATCCTTTGGGAAATGCTAGTCTGATTATCACATATGTACTTGACAGTGTAGGGTAGTGAACTCTGATCAGTTTACTGAAAGAGTAAATGTATATGCATGGAGTTAACTTTTAAAATATTTGATAAGGAGCCATGGCAATCCATCTGCATGTCTGAGTTTGAGATACTGAAGAAGTTATTCAAACTGTCCACTGAAAAAACTTGAATATGATACATTTGCTATAATCATTCTTCTTGGTGAAATACAAAATCGGGTCTGTTCACAATCTTGTTACAGATTCCTGGTTCACGAAAGATCTCTGCATTGGCTCCAGTTTAATTGAAGTGACAAAGGCTGTTAACTCAAATGAGAATAGGTGGAGTTCAGGGTATATGGGACGGATTTGAAGATGAGCTGAGGTTAAAGCAAGTTGTAACAAAACTCTTCTTTGTGCGGGGTGTATTCTGAAGATGAAATGAGCATCTCAAGAAATCTCCTGCACCCAGTTAGAGAGGATATTCAGCCATGTTGCACATCTTCAGATAGCTTTGATGTAGGCAGAAAGATGTGTGGTTGTTTAGGTTTTTTTCCCTTTAATTCATTGAAAAATATATGGAAATGAACCATATCTGTGATGGTTTAACCCTGGCTGGAGGCCAGATGCCAACCATAGCTGCACAATCACGGTCCTCCTCAGCTGGACAGAAGGTAAAAATCTATAATGAAAGGCATCTAATTAATTACCCAATCCAAACAGAGTAGGATAATGAGAAAACTAAGTGTTAAAACACCTTCCCTCAACCATTCCTTCTTGGAATCAGCTCAGCTTTGTTCCTGATTTGTGTACCTCTTCCCTGTGAGCGGCACAGGGGATGGGGAGTTAGAGGTTGGGGTGAGTTCATCACACCTTGTCTCTACTGCACTTTCCTCCTCAGGGGGAGGGACTCTTGCTCTTTCCCTGCTCCATTGTGGGGTCCCACCCATGAGAGAGTTGTCCATGAACTTTTCCAATACAGGTCCTTCCCATAGTGCTTCACTTCTTCATCACTGCCCCAGCGTGGGTCCCTTCTGTGGGGTGCAGACCTCCAGGACCAGACTGCTCTAGCATGGATACCCAATGGGGTCACAGGTCCTGCCAGCAAACCTGCTCTGGTGTGGGCTCTCTCCATGGGCTTCAGCTCCTGCTAGGAGCTTGTTCCAGCACAGGATTCTCACCAGTCACAGCCTACTTCAGGGGTCTCCACCTGCTCTGGTGTGGGGTCCTCACAGGCTGCAGGTGGGATATCTGCTTCCTGTCACCTTCCATGGGCTGCAGGGGGACAATTTGCTTCACTGTGGACTTCACAGACTTCAGGGGAATCTCTGCTCCAGCACCTGGAGTGCCTCCTTCCCCCGCACTCCGCTGACCTTGGTGTCTACAGTGTTTCTCACATCATCTCACTTCTTTCTCTGATGTTGTCTCAGGGATTTTTTTTCCTTCTTAAATATGTTATCACAGAGGTGTTACCACCATTGCTGATTGCCTCGGCCTTGGTCAATGGCAGGTCCATCCTTGAGCTGGCTGGTATTGGCCCTGTTGGACCTAGGGGAAGGTTCTAGCTGCTGCTTAGGGAAGCATCCCCTGGGGACACCTCCCACAGAAAACCTTACCATGCAAACCCAAACCAACATCTCCTAATTTTTTTTTTAAATGACCATAAGGTGATACAGAAATAAAACTAAACTGTTAGGTGTTTGTCTATGCAAAAGAATTAAATTTTCTTCTTGAAAGGTTTCACCTAGAGTATCAATATACCATTGTTTTCTTTTGGTCTCAACATTAAAAGTTCTAGCATCTCAAATCTTCTAATTTCTCAATTAAAATAGTGCTTGATTATTTCTTTGAATGTTTAGGTGTCTCCTGGTGTACTGCATACCGTATTAAGAATTTTGTAAATTTTTTAAAATTTTCACTGTTTTTATTTCTTCGCTATCTCGTTCTTGCTTTGTAAAGACTCTTTACTAAATAGTAATCTAGGTGAAATACTTTTTCACCTGGTCTTGTACATTTGGAAGTTCTGCTCATGTTATGCCTAGAAATCTCTTGAATTCAAGCTGGCTGCACCTTGTTCACCACAGAAACAAAGCTTTTTGTTATTACAAAAAATACATTTTACATATTACAGAATACATATTACAAAAATTTTTGTTATTACAGAACATACATTTATAAAACTAAAATATATATCAAAATTTTCCTGATATATGTTAGCACAATTTATTTTTTTTTAATCTACTGTGTGTAAGTATTTCAGAATTGGTTCCTTCTCCTATAAAGATGTTAATTTTGGAGCTCCTAGACAAATGTTCTGTTGCCCACCAAAGGCATGCTTATGTTGACAGTTTTACTATTTAACTTTCTCTCTTTTTACCTTCTGGGAGTATCTATTTCATCTTGTTACCACTACCAGTTAGGAATGAATACCTTGTGTACCGCAGCTTTCATAAGCTTGATTAGGAGAGTAGTGAGGTTGAGGTAAACTGCACATGAAGTTATATTTTTATTAAAATATATATCCTTTGTTTCTAGAGAGTTCAGTCCAGTAGTCTGGAAGTAGAGACCTCAAGAACAACTTGGAGAGCACTACACATGTGCTTAGTTGGTTCCAAAGCGTGACAAAGAATTGCTGTGATAGCTGGGTACAGATGTTCAGAGTGGCAACAGAAGATGACAAAACTGTAGTTTTTCTGTGTTACTGATGCAAATGCTCTTTCAAGACCATGTGAATTTTTGGAACTTATGCTGTGAAGAAAGTGTGCAAAAATTTGATAGGCCTCAGTAAAAAACAGCACCGTATTTCAGAAAAAAAACTCAGAGGCCATCTGAACAGTCTGCCTGAAGTACACGTGTTAAAATAATAAATGAAGGCATAGCAATTAATAGTCGTTGGAAATAGCAATGACTTATGGAGAATGAGAGCCATTGCTGTTCACTTTGTGGAAGACTTTTGAAATTTGCACTCATTCTCAGTGTTGGTTAGTGATAGAACAAGGGACAGTGGTTCCAAACTGGAACATAGAAAGTTCCATCAATATAAGGAGGAACTTTTTCACTGTGAGGGTGACGGATTACTGGAACAGGCTGCCCAGAGAGGTTGTGGAGTCTCCTTCTCTGGAGACATTCAAGACCAATCTGGACACGTTCCTGTGTGATCTACTCTAGATGATCCTGCTTGGGCAGGGGGTTTGGACTACATGATCTTTCGAGGTCCCTTCCAATTCCTAAAGTTATGTGATTCTGTGGTTTGGAATATACATTAAAGCTTAGATGTCTTTTAATGCATGGCTATGTTTGCTTTACAATTGTAAATGGGATAAACAGTACTTGCTTATGTGAAAGTACAAAAACACTTCAGATCAGCATGATTTTTCCTTTCATGTTACCTGTGTACTAAATTGAGGTTTTTAAGACAATATAGCCTGAACAGTGAACTACAGAAACTTTTTTGCAACAATTTAAAGCTATAATTTTGATTATTTTTTTTTTAATATTAGGTTTGGAGCAACTACGAAAGACTTTAGCAGTAGTGAATATTGATCTGGAACCAAATCCAGTGGACCCCCAGCTCAGAGCAGCACTCCAGTGGCTTGCAGCTTCTGAAACAGAGGTGTCTGATCTTCACTTTCATGATGCTGCGGCAAAGGAATTTGTCTTCGTAAGTACCTTTCTTTTTTTTGTTTGTTTGTTTTTTCCTGTCAGGCAAGGATTTGCTTGATATCTGTTTGTTGTGATACACCAGCTGCTGCTACTTTATTTGCGGCTCAGTGGGGTATTTGCTCTTGAGGAAAATCATATGTATTGGCAATCTGAGAGATCAGAGTGGAACAACCTGTGTAGCCTATGTATGTACTGCAAGTAAGCCAGTATTAATCAAAACTAAACTGACTAGTTTCACAAGTCATTCTGTTTATTTTACTTCAAAAAGGCTAAAATTACAGCATTTTTGTTTAGGGGAAAAATTGAAGCATTTTTTAACTTAGTATTTGTCTGTAAATTGAACATTTCTAATAACTTAAGCAGGTTAATTTTTAATTTAATACTCTGGATTTTATTCAGGTTATATTCAGGTGTTTGGGGTTTTTTAATTCAGGTTATATTCAGGTGTTTGGGATTTTTTTGCTAGCAAATGCTTTCTTATCAGAATGTTTAGGTTTTAATTAAATATTACGTATGTGTTTATTCTGTAAGCAGTTGCAACTATAAAGAAAGAAGGCAAAGTGGCTTTATAGATTGAATTTAATAGGTGACCAAAAAGAAAGCAGAAATTTACAAAAATAGGCTTTAGGATCCACATGAGAGGGTACTAGGAGAGCTGGAAGAGGTGCTTCTCAAGCCACTTTGCATCATTTATCAGCATTCCTAGATAACCATGGAGATCCAGTTGACTGCAGGCTAGTCAGTGTGACACCCATCTATAAGAAGGGCTGTAAAGAATATTCGGGAGCTAGAGGCCTGTCAGTCTGACCTTGGTGCTGAGGAAGGTTGTGGAGCAGACCTAGCAAGATGTACAGGACAAGCAGCCTGATCAGGCCCAATCAGCCTGAGTTTATGACATCCATGTCTACCTGGACATTATCCTGGAAAAACTGGCTGCTCGTGGCTTGGATGATTGTACACTTCATTGGTTAAAAAACTGGCTGGAAGATTGGGCCCAAAGAGTTGTGGTGAACGAAGTTAAATCCAGTTGGCAGCCAGTTCAGAAGTGGTGTTCCCTAGAGCTCAGTACTGGCACCAGTTCTGTTTGATGTCTCTTATCAGTGACATGAACAAGGGGATTGAGGGCACCTTCAGAAAGTTTGAAGACCACACAAGTTGGATGGGAGTGTTGATCTGGTGGAAGGTAGGAAGGCTCTACAGAAGGACCAGGATAATCTATGGCTTGTAGGCCATAAGCCAACTGTGTGAGTTTCAGAAAGGCTCAGTGCTAGGTCTTGCGCTTGGGACACAACAATCAGTCTTGGGGAAGAATGGCTGGAGAGCTGCCTGATAGAAAAGGACCTAAGGGTGATGGTTGACAGCCAGCTGAACATGAGCCAGCAATGTGCCCACGTGGCCAAGGTGGCCTACAGCATCCTGGCTTGTGTCAGAGCTGGTGTGGCCAGCAGGACAAGGGAAGTGATTGTGTCCCTTTGTACTAGGCACTGGTGAGGCAGTACCTCAAGAGCTGTGTTTGGTTTTGGGCCCCTCACTACAAGAAGGAAATTGAGATGCTGGAGCATATCCGAAGAAGGGCAACAAAGCTGGCAAAGGGTCTGTAAATGTGGTGGTTTGACCCTGAGAGGTCAAACCCAGAGCTGGATGCAGTACTGCAGGTGGTGTTCTCACAAGAGCAGGTCTCTTGACCTGCTTCCCATTTCTTATCTCTCTCCATGGGCTGCAGGTGCTGCCAGGGGCTTGCATCAGTGTGGGTCACATATTCTTCCACAGTCCTCCCCCTGCTCCACAGTGGGCTCCTGCCTGGCCCAGGTACATCTCCATAGTCTGCAAGTGGGGTCTCTTCATCCTCCTTGGGCTGTGGGGGGACACCTGCCTCACCATGGTATTCTCCACAGGCTGCAGGGAATCTTCTCTCAGCACCTCCTCCTCCCCCCCTTCACTGACCTTGGTGTCTGCAAAGTTTCTTACATCTTCTCACTCCCTTCTCTGGTGGCAAAATGTGGCTGTTTGTGTTTCTCTCTAAAACGTGATTCCCTGAGGCCTGTGACCAGTGCTGATTGGCCCTGCCGGCCTTGTCAGTAACAGGGTTTGGGAGTTTGGCCTTGGGAGCCCAGCTGGGATTTACTCTGTTGGACCCTTAAGAAACTTTCTAGCTGCTTCTTAAAGAAGCCACATTGCAAAACCACCACAGGAACACAAGTCCTATGTGGATTGAGTGGGTGAGGGAACTGGGGTTGTTTAGTCTGGAGAAAAGAAAGCTGAGGGGAGACCATGTTGCTCTCTACAACTATGTGAAAGGAGGTCATAGCCATGTGAGGATGGCCACTCAGGTAACAAGAGGAAATGGCCTCATGTTGTGCCCAAAGGACATTTAGATTGGATGTTAAGAAAAAAGTATTCACCAAAAGGGTTGTCAAGCACTGGAACATGCTGCCTAGGGAAGTGGCTGAGTTACCATGCCAGGAGTTAACTAGATGTGGTGCTTAGGGACTTGGTTTAGTGGTGGACTTGGCAGTGCTGGGTCAGTGGTTGGAGTCAATCTTAAAGGTCTTTTCCAACCTCTAAATGATTGTGTGATTCTAATTAGTGTCTCTTAGTTCAGAATTTTGGTGTGTGTACTGACCTGAGGTTTTCCATCACAAACACATAAGAGAAACTTCTTATTTCCATATATCATAAAAAATAATCCTTTAAGCCACACACATGAAATTCTAGCGTTTGTTATACTTGACCTGGGTTTTTTTTAACTTATACTAGGAATTATTTTAACATTACCTGGCTACTGAAAGGCTAACTAAACATATGTATAGGTATTGTCTTTAATTATGAGGTTGATAGGAAACATAAATTGTCAAGGATTTTTACTTTGTGACTTGATAACACGTGAAAAGGCATTGTGATAGCATTAGTATGTTTTCAGTCATTACGATCAGGGAAAAACAACATGTATATTAGTATATTAAGGGAGGAAAAGCTTGCTCTGAGTTCCAAAATTTTGTGTTGTCAGCTTGGTGTTTTCTAAAGCTCAAATCATCATTTCAGGCCTTTCTGGCCCCGAAAAGAATGCTAGCTTTGGTTTTCTTTTGCCTGTCTATCCATGTGGTATATTTGATCTTGAGATTATGAAGTCTTGCATTCTTATTTAAAATAACCCAGAAAAATAGAAAAAGTCTTTTGGGCAAGTGGAAATATATAACCCCCATGCTCTTTTTCTGGGATTAGGTATGTTTGATTTATAATTGTTTCAGAATATGTGGTGTTGTACATTATTTCTGACACTTCAGAGTGGACTTCATGCTTTAATAATCTAGAAAACAATTTGAGAATACTGTTCTCCATTTTGTTTTTATTTTAAACTGGTTTAGTCCTTACATTCACAAGTTCCTTCTCTGTTATGGTTTATAAGTATCTTATGAAGAGGAAAATATGTTTTCTGTTCAAACATGTCTGCCCCATCATTCTCTGAAGTCATTCGGTTGTGAATGAGTTTAATGACTACAATCATTCTGACTTCATGAGTCCTTTTTGCCATCTTTTGAAGGTATGTTCTTCTTGTTATCTCTGGATTGCAGTGTTGCAAATGCTCAGGCAGAGTAGTTGTAGAACCTAGAAGTGTTAACAGTGATCCCCTGTATGTATGAGACACCTGTGTCTTGGACTGCAACATAATGTGTAAGAGGAAAAAATAGATGGCAGGTGCCTCTTCTTTAATTTTCCATTTGAGTCTCTCATCCTTCTGCTCGCTCTGACATAGTAGATTTCAGTGTTGTGATGCTACTGTTTAAGGCAGTGCCTGAAGACACACGAAAGATGTTATTAGCTGGTGGTGTAGCTGAACACCACTCTAGCTACTCTAATAAGAGAATCTGCTGAGAAGAGCGCTCTGGAAAACAGCAGTGTCTGTTATATATGCGCTTCTGAAAAAGTGTTATATTTTTCTACTTGACACTTCAGTCATAAAGTGATACTGAGTTGACACCTAAAGAAAAAACTTAAAGCCTTCAGGCAAGCAGTTGTCATGCAGTCCTGAAGATGTTACAGTAGTTAATTGATTCACTTAGTTTCATAGTTTAAATTTTAGTTCTCCAGCTACAGTTATGTTAAAATTTATTAAAATCCTTGGATTTTTTTCCCCTGGAGACAGGGAAAGATTACTTAATTTTTATTCCATCACATTTCCAAATTTGAATTCATACCACTGTCTCTAGAGGCTTGTGCCCTTTCCCATTTTGTGCTCTTTGTATCTAAACTGAATTGCCGAACCACAGAAATTCACCTGTTGTTGTGCCAGTCTGAGTCCACATTTCTCACTGTTTATTAGAGTTCAGAGGAAAGTACAGAATTTTCAGAGTGTAGTCTCTGAATAATCTTGTATAGGAAAGATTAGGATGCATAAAAGAATCACTTGATGAGATTCTGGAAGTAAAATATATTTTAGAATCTTTTAGATTATAAATTCAGACAATGAAGACTTTCTGAAACTCTGCTTTCTGAGGCTATTGTATTAGGCCTTTTAAAAAAAAAAAGGTTTTTAGCACCGTATTAATAAAAACAAGATGTTTAGTAGTACAAAATAAGTCGTGGAGTTCCAGTGTGGTCCTCGTGATCTCTGACCCAAACTGAGGGTCTTCAATTAGCACTTGTCACTCCAAGTTCTGTGAGTGGTAAGGTGAGACAACCACCTCCAGAGGGCACTACAGCCCAGCATAAACTGAAGTGATGTCCTTATGTATTCATCCCTTGCGGTTTTGATCATCAGAAAGGTACTTTGGAAAGTTACCTCCGTTACTTGAACCCAGGCTTTAGATCACATTGAAAACGGTAATTTTCACTATAAGCAGTTAGTGGGTTTGAGGCAGGTGGAAAGGCTTGTTTGAGTTAATCACAGCAGGGTAATGAGCCACTGGTGTCATGTGGCTGTATGAAAGACGAAAATACTCATAGGGTATATCAGGTATGATATTTCTTGCAGTTGGGTACGAACATTTACTTAAGGCTACATACACATTATGCTCAGCAAGGTGGAAGGAATTTAAATACCTTATGTGAAACAAAATAAAGTTTGTTATGAGCTAGAACAAGAAGCCAGTAAATTAGAATAGATCTTAACTGTTTTTTAGAAACCTGGATTAAAGAAAAATTATTTATGTTCAACATTTAATGAGACCCTATGTAGATGTTTCAGGATTCATGATGTCTCTTTTGAGTAACCTCCAATATTTTGCTTGTCTGATAGGAAGAAACAAATCAGTTGACTAAAGAAATAGTATAACTGAACTTTTAATTCAAATCAGAAAGATTAATAAAACCAGGGGCCAAATTCATTTTACTATGGTGGTATCTTTTTTGGAGAGAAATTTTACACTGTATTGGCTTAAGTAGGTCTTTAGACATTAGTCAAACTTGGGCATAAGAAAAATAACCATTCTTTTATAAATCAACAGTCACCACTCACAAAATTGCCTTTTGTAGATTTCAAAAACCTTTCCTCCTGTGCTGTAATATAAAAATAACAAATAATTCACAGAAATAAGGACAAGTCTCAGTCCCCTGTTATGTAGAAAATATGCAAATTTTTTCACTGAAAAAAGTGTCAGTGATCAGGACTTATTGTACTCAAGATTAGAGGGAACCTCTTTGCTCTGATTTTTTGTAAGATAACTGTTGCATACATGGTTGTTGTACCCACACTCTTCTTGTCCATTCCATCACCTGCCTTGTTGCAACTGGAATATCACCTAGATGAAGAAGCAGAGAAAGAAACTCTCTTTTTTTTTCTCTTTTTTTTTTCTCTCTTTTTTTTTTAATAGAATTCTGAATAGGTCTCATAGAAGAAACTCTGGATTTTTAATTTTGTAGCTGCGGTAGCTATTTTACTGAACACTCTTTATGACTTTCTTTTTAAACTTATTTATAGACTATTACAGTAAAGACTATAAAAGGCAATAAAATTTCACAGTTCTAAAGAATAAGTCCAGAAAGCTACAGAGAATAGTTTGCATGTTGTGTTTTTTTCATTGGCTGTGGGTTTTGGCTGTTTGATTGTTTTGTTTTGTTTTTTTTTTTTTTAATTATTATACCTGGACACACTGGCAAATTCATCCTTGTCTTAGGGTAGGCTTTCTTCTCTGTGTAGCTGAGCTTGATGCATAAGCACAGATTCACAGAACAGCAGGGGTTGGAAGGGACCTCTGGAGATCATCTAGTCCAAACCCCCTGCTAAAATAGCATCACCTACAGCAAGTTGCACAGGATCACATCCAGCAGGTTTTGAGTATCTCCAGAGAAGGAGACTCCACAGTCTCTCTGTGCAGCCTGTTCCAGTGCTCTGTGACCCTCACGGTGAAGAAGTATTGAGACGGAACTATCTGTGTTCCATTTTGTGCCTGTTGCACCATGTCCTGTCATTGGGCAACACTGAAGAGAGTGTAGCCCCATCCTCATCCCATCTACATTTTAGATATTTATGAGTGTTGATAAAATCCCCGCTCTGTCTTCTCCAGGCTGAACGGCCTCAGCTCTCTCAGCTTTTCCTATAATAAGCAAAGGAAACTTTTTGCTTGGACTCAGCTATGCTGATCTCTGCTCACAAGTGGTAGTTTAACTTAATCCTCACCTTTTCCTCTTCCTCAAGATGTTATAATTTCCCCAACTCGGAAGGCATTGTTTTCATTGAGGGTAGCATCTGTGCCACACAAACCACGCTATATGTTGTGCAAGGAAAATCCACATCCTTTTATTAAGACTGAGTTTTGTCTTTTTATATGTGCATGATTGGCATGGGAGGGGTGGCAATCTTAATCTTGTGTTCAGAATTTCCTGTTTTCCGCAGTCTTGATGAACCACAGCTCTCATACCTGTGGCACCACATCATTTGAAAATGTTGCTCCCTCCAGAAGAAAATTTTGTGAAAACTGCCCTAAAGAAAAGTACCGGATTCTTGCAGAAGTTTTTTGTTTTTATAAATGTGGGAATAACAATTAACTCATTACAACTGATCTCTTATGGGCTAATTTAAGAATAGCTGCTGGAACTGTTAATCAGGATGTGCCAGTCAAAATATTTTGTTTTGTGTTCTCCTGTGTCCCTTGTAGCTTTCCAGAAGACTGCGAGAAAGAAATTGGAAAGTTGGAGATCTCTTGCAAGCAGTGCTGAAATATTGTGAAATGGTAGAGAAGGCATCTGATGGAGACCAATCTCTAAATAAGTCTTTGGTTGGCTGGCTTCTGGAAAGCATCTGAAAAATCCAAAGATGCAATACTCTTCGCTTCATTCCTCTTTTGAAAGGAAACGGGAAGAACACAGATGCGTAAAATAAAATTCACCTAATGAATGTTCAAGTAATTGTCAGCATTTAAAAGACTTTGAGGTGAAAGTCAAAATAGCTGTGCTGTGCTTTGTGATACTGTGCACATGGTATGTTTATTCAGCCCATAATCGGTATTGTCCACCCATGCATAACTTGTATTTACTGCTGCGTTCAGACCATGGAAATATTTATGAGAAAGATCCCCTGTCTGAGTGTAGTTCAGGCATGATATTCAGGACCCCCGCTGTGCCAGGATAGCTCTTTTTCCCACTTGTATGTGTGCTGTATTCACAGTGGGACTAAGAGTACTGACACTACAAAAACCCATTCCTGAACACTTTGCTGCAGACTGGTTAAAAATTGCCAGGTGTTACGTGCCTAAGGGCAGCGTTTCCAGGAAGACAGCTGACCTGCACCAGCAGTCCCTTAATACAGTCTGGCTTCATCACCACCTTTATCACATTAGCATTTTGTGACAATGGGAGGGTCTGCTTTGGAACTGTTGAATACGTGTTGAAATACACATTCCCTTTTGCTGACTGCTGCAGAGCTGGTAACTTCTGGTAGAAGTTCAGAGTGGGTAGCAGAGCGTAATTTCATACATGCTACTTCAGCAAGGTTTCCTGAAGCTTTCCAGTGGAGTTTAAACTGCGACATTTCTTACTGGAGCTTTTTGTATGCAGATACTTCTATGACATAAATTCTGTGTTGAAGAATTTGTATGTTAGCCTCTCACATAGGTGTGTTAAAAGCAGCAGATAGGAACTTCTTCCTCTGAGGATTTTGGCCATCTTTTTGACCAGTCTCTATAACTTAACCTCCATATATGAATCTTCTTTTCAGTAATAGAGACGTGTTACTTGGTGAGCACTTAAGCAAATTTAACAAAGAAAGGTAATTAAAGCATAAAGGGGAAATTTCTTGCATATTGATTTTTCATTTTTCTTAACTACTTTCACTGAAATTTTTTTAAAGGCAGTTTTAATGGAGCCTTCTTAGCAATCTAATCGGCTTTCTCACCAGTGCTGCTGACTTGCCTTTCTGTCTGAAGGGAAATTTAGATCTATACTTATACTGTGGTTCAAAAAAGCTTTTTTAAGTTTTGGGTGTTTTGTACATGAGAGAAGGCGGCACATGCTGGAAATTACAGTATTGCCACCTCAAAACTCCTACCACTTCCAAGGGAATAATAGAATCTTAACTTACTTTGGATGACCAAATGAAATTTAATAGTTTTTTTCATAGAAAAATAGAGCATTGATATAGCATGGAAGTTTCTGATGCCAGAGAAGCAGAGGGAAAGTTTCTGAAGCTATTAATAAATTTTATTTGGATGTGTAGAATTCTGATTTTCCCCTACCTACCGTGAGCTGTCACCCAGGCAAACTGAAGAGCTCTCTCCTTGCCTTTCAGGAAAGCATTTCACCAACCTCTTTGCAGAGACCTGGTTTGGCCTAGTCCTTGTTTGTCATCTGGATTTCTGCCTTGCATCGCTCAAAGTTCACCTTTCTGACTTGAGTTAAAGGTTTTTAACACTTCTGTATTTGCACATATGTGTGTTCACACATGTGCATACACTCATAGATAAGTATCTGTATATGTCTATGAGATCTCACCAGTATGAAGTTGCAATGTAAATTTTTACCACTAACTTCAAATTCTGTTGTGCTCGTAGTTCATTACTTCACTTTGTGTATCATTTCACTGATTGAAAGATCTGTGTCATGTGACAAAAAGACCAAAAACCCTTACAAGGCCTTTTTCTTACAAGTAATATAATGCCCAGCATCAGGAACTGTTTTTCTCTAGAGCCTGAGGGGGTGTGTGAGAACTATATTAATATATTTGGAAGACAGGGCTCGTAACATGGTGTTTTGAGGAGCTGTACAAAAGTTGTCTGGAGGCTCTTCTTCCCCAGCCCCCCATACTCCTCTTTCTTTTTTCATTTTTTTCATTTTTTCATTTTTTCCTTTTTCCTTTTTCCTTTTTCCTTTTTCCTTTTTCCTTTTTCCTTTTTCCTTTTTCCTTTTTCCCTGGTTGACTTTCAGTTTTATTTCAGACAAAAATCTGAAACCAATCCTTCCCTGGCTGTAATATTTTTCCTTTAACACAGCAATAATGTATTTATACAAATTTACCTGTAAAATTGAAATGTCAGGAAAACTGCTAAAAACAGGTACTAAATTTTGCTTTGGATTTTGGACTCTTACATTCTTACCAAGTGGAATTTCAGACATGGGGACACAGTAGTAGTACTACAGTGTCTGTACATGTCCAAAACCAAATTGAGCAAGATACTGAAGGCATTATTGATGTACAGAGCTGAACATCTGGAAAAATATACAAAAAAATCAAACCGACAAAACACTACCACAGAAACAACCAGGTTTATTCAGTATGTTGGATTTTATAAAATTGTTGAAGTGGGTTTTCTTTTTCTCTGTAATTACCTTTCTGGAGAAAGGCAGAAGATTGTGTGATTTCCACAGCTTACAGTTATTCAAAAAGTTAGATAGACGAGTTGCACTGAAAATGATAAATGGAATATTGTTTTCAGATCGGATCAAATACATTGTTCAACTATTGATTTGTGTTATAGTAAGGAAGAAATGGATTTCTTAGCCTCTAAGGAAAGCTGTATAGTATCTAAATTTAGAAGAGAAAAATTGTTATAAAATACTTCATTTTTACTTCAGCCACCACAATTTTCTACACAAATTGTTTAAAATGTGTTCTGGATTACTTGACTTTTCTCTTTGGGTATCAAAATGGGATAGCATTAAAAGAACCTGGCAAAATTATTACAATTTAATAATTCTAATGACCTTTTGGGAAACTACTCTGAGTTGCATCTGTGTGGTGCAGTCTGCTGTAATAGTGAGAAAGCTGTTCTTTGCTAATCCAAGTCTTCAATTACACTATTGCTGAGTTTATTTAAAACTCCTGACCACAACTACAGAAGTGTAGATGAACACTGTAAAAATATGAAGGGCCATGTTTTGGTCCATTTAAACCAGACAACTCTGTAAACAAACATAATGTGGTAGTTTGTTTTGTCTTGCCTTTTTTTTTTTTTTATGAGAAACCTGACTTGGAAGTTTAAT
>VXBZ01005393.1:363560-493398 GCA_013399135.1 Heliornis fulica
TTATTCCAGAAGATAGCCTACTTGGTCTTTTAAACACTTCATACATACATTTGGTTTTCTGCAAAATGGAAGTGTTTGGATGTTTTGCAAGACTTTTCTAAAAGAGCACTTTGAAAATAGTTCCTGTATAAATTAACAGTTAAAAGTGGACATACTCAAAGCATGTTTAAACATTCAGAACGTTGTGCATAAGTAATACAGAGGTATGCTTACAGCCTTAAATAAAGACCAAACACAACTCAAACCCATATGCTGAAATTAAAGAGGATTTGTTGTCTCAAAATAAGGATGGGGGGGGGAATAGCTAAGACAGTGTACTTGAATACAATTCATGTAGTGTCTTTGTTCTTCAGTTTCGAAAGATTGTGTAAGCTTTTTTTTAAAAAAAAAAAAACCAAAACAACCCAAACAAAACCCAAAACCCAGCAATCCACATTCCGAGACTACTTAGGTCTCTCAAAAATGGTATCAGATTTTAAATGTTACATTTCTAATGTAACTGTCTGGGACCTTTTCTCTAAAGAGCCACATACTGTTGGAGATGGGAACACATTAAGTAGTAAACACTGTCCCCAGTGTGGAGACCCCCCTCAGTTTTACACTATTTCCAAAATAAAATACAGGATTCAGGAATGATTTTAGTGTAAGAATTTTGGCTTTTCAGCAAGAGCCACTACTGTCAAGCATTTACTGTATTTGAGCTCTGAAGAGGCAAGTACAGAGCCCAGCCACTGTAATCACTTTATTTTGTACCATCTTTGTACATTCCTGTTGTATAGCTGGAGTTGTAGTTTTAGAGGGCGTTTGTTCTGTTGTATTGTCTGAATAGTATTTAATACTAAAATTTATTATAATTTGCTGGAACTGCTGCTTACTTGTGCAGTGTTACAGTAATTCACAGCCCAGTTAGTGATGCAGTTGTATACCAAAAGCAGTTTGAATAACTATAAATGTTTATGTAACTGTACTCAGTGAATATGAAGGTCTTGTACTGTATACCGGTGATGAGTTTTGCCATTTTAGTAATTTAACTATATTCATTTTTCAGATTATCAACTCCAGGTTGCACTAAATTTGTCCTTGTTTTAGCGCAGTGGCTTAAAATAAAACACATTTCACTGGCTCTGGGGGCTCTCTCATTTCTTGTAAATTCACAGAACATTATTTTTCTTTTCAGCTAACACAACTAAGATTGGTCTTGGTCAGTGGTTGTGTGGAGGTTGGAGAATGGTACAGCAAATAGTGCATCAGTAGATGGCATACTTCTTGCAGAATTAAATTGGTGTCCAGGAAGAATGCGAGATGGCTGGTTTACCCTCTTTGGGTTGAAAGGTAAACCCCTAGTTGCGGTTTTGTTAAGCGTTGCATGAATTGGGAGAGAGCAGATGAGAAATCCACGCGAGTAGCTGAACATGATTAGGATGTAATAACCAGTCTACCTCAATCCCATCTTGTCCTGATGCTAGGTTAGGGTGTGTATGGAGTGAGCTTGGTCTTCAGCATGTTTTACAGAGTTTGGGGAATTGTTGTGAAAGCCAGCTTTGGAGTTTTCTGGACAAAAGCTAATGAAAACTCAGTACGAAATGTGAACTTCTGCAGGCTTATTCAAAATCCTCAAGTGTTTTGGTATTTCGACACAAATGACATTCTGTGAAGTACCCCATAACAGTGATGCTGAGCAGAGATATTCTACATAGATACAGTTTGTAACTTTCAGACACGCAACAGCAGTACATCTAAATGTTTTCTGATGTGTATGTTGTGAATCTACTAATCTCAGCTAGGTTGTATTTCAAAACTGCTTTTTTTTTTCGCTAGAGTTACTTTTAAACCAGTAGGCATGTACAGGTCTCCCTGATTCTTTGTTTTTGTGATGGTTGTTTAAAGGAGGTTTCTATAGTATTTATGAGATTTACTTCCAAAAGTAGCATTCTTTTATTTCATTACCATATCTGTTTCTAAGATTTTTTAATTTTTTTTTTTTTTGAGTAATGCCTCACATTCAGTGATGCAGAAAATATATGTTAACTGATGTAGGTAAACATTTCACTTTAATCTTAAAATATTGAACACCGAAATAAGACATGTGATGAGTTTGGGTACAAAAAAAAAAAGGAATTTTTGTGAAGGGAAAGAAGAGGGTATTCATGTGGAAGATCAGTGTGAGCTTTTTTCTTCCTGCCTGGACTTTATTTTTCTTTCTTTCAGCAGTCTGGTTCTGGCTGGCTGTATTCAACCACAGAACAGTATCCATGCACTTTGTTTAACCTTGGTGTATGAAATTGAGAGTTAAGTCTCCAGCTATTCCGTAGTCTTTGCCCAACATGTGTGCTGCTCCATCTCCTGCCCCTGTTGCTCAGACCATATGAGTCCGAGTGAGTGTTGCTCACTCCATAGCCTGAATGGTCTGGTGTGACTGAATTCCATGCTGGTTACTGCTCCAAGCCTCTGGTTGGAAGGTGGCTACAGAAAGTGAGTCATGCCAAGGCCAAAGAAATGCACCCAGGGCACTAACCTTACTGGTTATTGAGCACCATATTAATCAAATGCTGTCTTTTCCCCTGCTGTTAAGGCAAACCACAAGGCGTGTGACTGCCTGGGGCAGGGGAACTAACCATGACAAGCATGAGACCATGTCTGTGGTCAAAGTGCTGGCTACCTAGTCTGTGACCATACAACACCTTTCTAGAGGAATTGTGATGACTGAAACCAAGGCCTTTAATGTAGTCAAAATGTGTAGTCTGTCTTGCCTTTTCCTTGCTCCAGAAGTTGATGCTGCTTTTAGGAGCTTTGCATGTGTGTGTTTGGGTGTTTTGTTTGGGTTTTGTTTTTAACAAAAAAAACCAAAAAAACAAAAACAAAAACAAAAAAACCCAGTTAACAGACAAAAGAGACCGCTTGTCACTTGACTTCGGTTTCCTGAAGTTCCAGTGCTTCAGCCAGGAATAAGATGAATATTCAAGAAAAAAAAAATGGTGTGATAATGTGGTCTTCTGTCATCTGCCCCAGCAGTCCATTTATTGCCAATCTCTTATTTTGTGCATTCTCCACTTTGTATAACTTCCAAGTCTCCTCCTACACTTTCCTTGTGGCTGTTGCTGGTTTCTTTTTAAATTTTTTTTTCCCCTCTGACCCTTGTCCAGTCTTGTAGTATGGCTGTTGTCCTCTGTTTCCTTCTTGACCTACTCTGTTGTCCTGATGTGACTTCTGGCTTTCTTATTCTTGGTTGGCGGAAGTGGTTAAAAACCAGTAAGGAGAGTCTTCTTAGCTGGGAGGCTATGGAATACGGCTTGCCTACCAGAAATCATCAAGCAGCGAAGAAGAGCTAAACTTGCTTTTGGCTGAGTTTTTCACTCCTGTAGGAAAGTAATCTGTGGTTGCTTTGGTTTGGAATCCAAGTTATTGCTTGCAAAACCCTTAGATTTTATGCTGATCTGAAAGTAGCTTTGAAGCCGATACTGAAGTATAATGTAACTATACCATACTTCGTTATTCATGTGGATGTATATTCAATATGCTGTGTTACAGCAGCTGCCAGACACAGGGCAGGATTCATCCCCTTTTGAAAGCTGGCGAAGTCCCAGTTGTCTCACCCACTCACATCAGATCTCAGTTTAGATAGTTACCTTTAATAATGAACAGCGAACACAATTCTTAGCATCTCTGTTTCCCAGAAGAAAGTGTTTTCATAGTTATCGCCCTGGAATATTGTGCTCTGAGCAACTGGATTGATTAACCGTGCAAAATCAGACACGCTGTTCATGCTGCTACCAAAATAATAACAAAAATAATGACAGAAATACAACAAGGGACCATCTCGCTCAGGAAGTCACCGATTTAGACAAGATCATAGAATCATAGAATCATAGAATTTTTAAGGCTGGAAATGACCCCTAAGATCATCTGGTCCAACCATTAACCTACCGCCACCAAGTCTACCCTTAGACCATGTCCTCAAGCACCGCATCTACCCGTCTTTTAAACACCTCAAGAGATGGGGACTCAACCACCTCTCTGGGTAGACTGTTCCAGTGCTTGATGACTCTCTCAGTAAAGAAGTTCTTCCTAATATCTAACCTAAATTTTCCCTGGCGCAACTTGAGGCCATTACCTCGAGTTCTGTCACCTGTTACTGGGCAGAAGAGACCAACCCCCACCTCACTGCAACACAGTCCAACAATCCAGCCTGTCCAGATCCCTCTGCAGGGCCTTCCTACCCTCCAGCAGATCAACACTTCCACCCAATTTGGTGTCATCTGCAAACTTACTGAGGGTGCACTCAATCCCCTCGTCCAGATCATCTATGAAGATGTTGAACAGAACTGGTCCCAACACTGAGCCCTGGGGAACACCACTGGTGACCGGTCGCCAGCTGGATTTGGCTCCATTCACCGAGATGCCTAATGTTTCTTGAGGAACTTAAAATAGGACTCTATGGAGAGCAAGCTGTGAACGCAGCTCATCAGAATGCGGTTGTCTAGAGGAACGATGTCAAGAGAAATGGCAATACTCAGCTGCCCTGTTGAACAGGACTCTGAAGTATGTATCAGAGGAGACCTAGAGTTCACAGTTAAATCTGTTAAGAGTTCAAAGGTACTGGGTGTTGAGAGGTTCCAAGCTAACTGCTGGAGGACTGTGAGATGTTTAGCCAGTATTTCTGCAGTGAGAGATGATACACATTTTTCATCCTGTTAGCTTTGGAGGTTCAGGACTTGGCTTATGTCCCAATTCTATGCAGTAAACTACAACATGATGATAGTATCTTCAGGATGTTCAGAGTCATGAAAGGGTTAAGCCTTTTGTGACAAGCCCAATACATGCTGGCATCTTCAACAAAACCTCTTTTCCTGTGACTGCCTGAGAAAATAGAGGTGGGTGTTGGGAATTCCCCAAGGAGTCTGGAGTGCCTTCATCAGTATGATCAAAGTGCTTTAGAGAGGCTTATTGAGACATGGCTTCAGAGAAGGGGTAACCATAATTTCTGTTTAAAATTATTTTTTGAGATTTTTTTTCTTCTTCAAGTGCTGAATCACTACTGCTTGTGATATACTTACAGCTTGTAGTTCGTGTTTAAAATTTATTTACTTAGTTTTTTTTCCTGAGTATTAGTGTGCCACAACTTTTAAGAGAAAATTTAAGTCCATAAGGTACGTATCATTCTTGCTTCAGTCATCCAAATTACACTGGATGAGCAATTTAGATTGATTAGGGATATAACTATTAATCTGAATATACATCTGCAACGAGAAGGCTGTTACCATCGCTCATTTTTCATTCTCTTTCATAAAATGTGAAACTTTTTTTTTTATAATTAGACTGGAAGTGCACTTAAAGCTCATGGAATGCTGTCTGACTGACAAGGAGAAAAAGAGGACGAACGAACTGTAGCCATAACACAGTCTTGACCCTGGAAGCTCACTTAATTTGAACGTAATATTCTACCAGCTATCCCCTGTTTGCAAGGCTAGTGTTCAAACACATGTCATAAATTCAACATCTGCTTTTACATTTGCAGTTTCTACAGTCTTGGAACATTGAGTAAAGGTTGCAAAGATTTTGTTTCTTGGTGTCCTTGCTGGGTGGAACTTTTTCTTCAGTTCACTTTCCCTGTCCGACCTCCATTTCAGCAGGGGTTGTCAATTGCACTGACCCCACATGGTGCTCCGGGACTGTGCATTTCCCAGCTTTTAGCTTCTCTAACTCAGCTTCCATGTTGCTCTCTGCTGCTCTTAAAGGCTCTTCCAACTTCAGGTCCTATACTCCAGACACTTCTCCAGCCGTGGAGATGGTCTGACACCCCCAAAGAAGATGAAATGTCCTTTGGGATGAGTCAGAATGGACACAGCAGCCAGAGGAAGGCAAACAGCCAGCCCTCCGCTACTCTGCCTCTCCCTTTCTATTAAAATGTGTGCAGTGAGCTGCAACTGAAGCCTCGGTCGCGTGGCTGATAAGAAATCAGCCTAGCTTACTGTGTCAGCGGGAAACAGACACGATCAAGGAGACTTGAAAGGCTTTCTTCTTGGTTTGCTTGTGAATATGGATTTGGTACCTACCTCTGCTGCTGCCTTGCTTTGACCCGAGATCAAAGTGTGCCCTTCAAGAGCCCTTGTATGTCCCCATCTGTAAAGTGGGACAATGATCCAGGACCTTCTGTCAAAATAGGAACGCTGCAGGTACTTGCCAAATCCCACAATAGTTAGTATTGTTTTCATGTTCCCAAATATAACCAAGCAAATATTTTACAATTTCAGATTCTTTCCTGTAATAAAGCTTGAAAAATATGTGCCTCTTTAGGCACATCCAGGCTGTCCCAGGCTGGTAGAGTGTGGAAAAGCCCTCATTGTTTGGAAGCTGATCATGTTATAAGGCAAGAACCTGATGCTGTTTTGGAAACTTGTCTGGTGAGCTGTAAGAGTGAAATATAGTTGGATTTCTGGTAATCCTTATGGATCCCTTCCATCTCAGGATATTCTACTATTCTAATGTCTTCCTGTTCTAGATGATGACTTACCTTCAATGTAGTACCAAACCCATTGAAACATGGCCAGAAAATCTAGGAGTTTGCAAAGTGCATAATGTGAGAAATGCAAGTATCTGAAGTTCTGAATGACGTTATCCCTCTGAGCATTGTGTTCCCAAGGGCAAGACATCAGCATAAAAGACAGAGCAGTAAAATCTGCGATAAGGTGTGTGATGTCTGTAGTTCTGTGCTCGGATGGAATAAGGGAATTCTCTCCGCAGCTCTGACATGGGTCTCCTGGAAGGTGTTTTGGGTAGGTCTCCTGGCTTACGCTGCTTTGTTTCCCGTTTTGTGAAGCTGACTGACACAGCCCTTTTCCAGGGAGCCAGTGGGAATCATCTCCCTTCCTTCTCTGCAAGGAAGCTACCTGGAAGAGGGAACAGAGTCAGCAAGTTTGCTGGTGACACAAAGCTGGGTGGGGTGGCTGACACACCAGAAGGTTGTGCTGCCATTCAACAAGATTGAGAGAGGCTGGAGAGCTGGGCAGGGAGAAACTTAATGAATTTTTATAAGGACAAGTGTAGGGTATTGCATCTGGGGAGCAACAACCCCAGGTACAGGTATAGGTTAGGGGCTGGCCTGTTGGAGAGCAGTGCAGGTGGGAGGGAACTGGGGGTCCTGTTGGACAGCAGGATGACCATGAGCCAGTGATGTGGCCAGGAAGGCTAGTGGCATCCTGGGGTGTATTAGAAGGGGTGTGGCCAGTAGGTCAAGAGAAGTCCTTCCCCCCCCTCTACTCTGCCCTGGTGAGACAAGCTGGAGCATAGGAAGTTTATGTGAATGTAAGGAAAATCTTTTTCACTGTTAGGGTGACGGAGCACTGGAACAGGCTGCCCAGAGAGGTTGTGGAGTCTCCTTCTCTGGAGACATTCAAGGCCAATCCGGACACGTTCCTGTGTGATCCAATCTAGGTGATCCTGGTCAGGCAGGGAGTTGAACTAGATGATCTTTGAACCCTTATAACTGCTAACATTCTGTGATTCTGAGAGTCATCTCCTGCCAAGCTGAAATTGATTGATTGATGAGGCTCCAGGGAAACAGATCAGGAGCAGGGATGATGTGTGGCAGATGGATGGTAACAAGCATGTTAGGAGCTGGTCGTGGATTAATTGAGGTACACATAGCTAATTCAACAGCTAATTAACCACATCTTGTAAAGACCTGAAATAATCATTCCAGAATGGCATGATTCCGTCTCCCATTGCGGAAGTATTGGTTAGAGGTTGCCACATAATTGCATCTTAAAAGGTAAAAATGTTATTTTTGAAAGGAATTAAAAATACTCTAAGTTAGAGTTAGATAAATGACTGGGTGCTACTTCCTGCTTTGTGTATGGGAGTTCAGACTGAAAATACTCCCTGTTAGCCTTCAAACTTGTCCTCATGTCCCCAGCCTCTCCAGAGAATGGTTCTTTCCACACTGTATATGCAGCTGAGCAGAATGAGGACCCTCAGAAAGCTGCTGAAGCACAGATAATTGCAGCGAGGAGCTAAAACCATCCTGGCTGTGCCGCTCACCTGACCAATCCTGCGTTCTCCAAAAAGCCACAAAAATGTTTTGAAGAAAGCAGCATAACCACTCTACTTCTGGTGGTTTGGTGAACCTCACGGGGCGGCCCGCAGTCGGATGTCAGCCATACTTTCCAAACGGCAGTGGTTTGACATGAAATGCAGCTAGGCTTGTGCTTTGGCTCCAGGTAACGCCGCCACAACCTGTTTATATCGTTTGCTCTGTTTTTATGGTTAGCAGTGGATTTGTTGGTCTAGCTGGACGACTGTAAGCACCTTCACCAGTCACTACTTTGTACAGATCGCCCTGAGCCATCTTGGCCTTTCTGGCTGAACCTCATGTAAACGGGAAATGCTCCGATGTTTGCCCTGGTCGCAATATATAGTTTTGATGCTATGGGCTCGCGTGGTAGGAAACTTTGCCAGGTTTTTAGGGAAGGCCAGTATGTTAAATTATAGTAAATGTAGTGCATGCTGCTTTCTGTAGCTTGATAGCTGTAATTTGTTAGCTAGAAATGCACTGTTACATACATACTGAGGTTTTGTGGATTTCCTGGCTTCGTTGTTACAATGAGGACAAGTGATTAATCATGTAATATGTCTAGTGATGAGTACATCCGGTCCAGTTTTTATTGCTGTTTTATATTCCTCCATTTTTCTGTACCTCTCCAGCTTGGACATCGTTTTATACCATTCCCTCAGCTTTAATCCTTGTGCTAATCACTGACAATTCCAACAACCATGTATGGAGAAGAATAACACAAAATTGACAGAGAATTAAGACTTTAAAGTGCTATAGAAAGTTTGTCTATACTCAGGTATTTTTTTTTCCTTCAGAGCTACAATCTTTTAGTCAGTATGAAGTTTCCAACTTACATGTCCCTTACATTAAGGTTTAATGTAGAACCCAAGAAGTCTGGGGTAAAATTGTGCTTTTATTGACCAAATAAGCAGCAATCCTTTCCAATCAAATCCTTACCCATGAACCATATCTGTGAGATAGGTGCATCCTTTAGTTGCCTTAAGGATCTTCCACGTCTTCTACCTGCCTCCCACCCTCACTTTACCTTGAAGAAAATACTGTTTTGGTACAAAAATATCAGAGAGGCTTTGCATCAGCAATGCCCCATAAATAATGTTCAGGGACCATGTATCCTCTAAATATTGACCCATTTTTAGTTCTTTACATCTTCTGCATAAGATTTTAATCTTTTTGCTCTAGAAATGACAGTAAAACCTGCTCGCAGCTGAGTTGACTTTTAAAATCCTTACTTTGCTTTAAAGCCTTGTCACCTTTCTCCTCATCACAGTAAGAGCAACAATTCCAGATTATGGGAAATTAGTGCAAATGTTATGATTAAGGCAGTGATTTCAATGCTAGATTTAAAAGAAAATGTGCATTTCCCCAGCTGTGAAGATGACAGAGGTGGGGTTCTGCGAAGGGGATTTTCCCATTTGATTAGTGTCGCAAGAGCATAAGAAGAGCAGTTGGTGGGGAGGTGGATGAGGTTACCCACAAGCCCCAGTGGTGCACCCCGTATGGCTTGATTGCCAGATTGTGGGGATATGGGTCTGCAAAAAGGCGGAGATTACTGGAAAGACAAAGAGGTGTTGGGCCTGGGGAAATGGAGGTGACAGAAAAAAAATGGGCAACATAACATGTCAGAGTTGTAATGCAAAAATGAAACCAGAGACCTTTGCTGTGAGTGCTTGGATGATGAATCTGCAGAGAAAAGTATGGATCTTTTAACTTGCACATGCACATCTCCAGCCAGTGTGCAACTAAAAAAATAAATCTCACCGTGTGTGGAACCAAAAACAAAAGCCCAGATAGAGTTTTTCAGTTAAAACTACAGGCCTAGTGAATCCCAATGGTAGTAATGGATTTTGAAAGGCAAACGTGCTCATTTATGTCATCAAATTTGGCATAGTCTCCCTTACGCCTGCTTGCTCATTCTTCATATTGGCTATAAGCCAATGAGGTAGTTGAATGCCTGAATCGCTATGAATGTTATGAACACTCAGGTTTAACCCCAGTGTAAAATGTGTGCATGGTATAAACACAGTCCTGCATACCTAGCTCTAGGGTATGGACCCTGCATCTGGTGCTCCATCCACAGTCTTTAGCTCTTCAGTGAGTGTGTGCCATGCCACCAGTTCTAGCTTTGGGCAGGGGTTTTGTTAGGCAGAGAAGGAAGATAAACAGACTTCTCAAATTCACAGTTTCACAGAGCTTTTGCGTTACTTGGAGAGATGTGTTCATGTAAACATCAGAGTTGATTGCAGTCTATGTATTTCAACACCAAAATAAGATTCTGAACATTTTGGAACTGATTTCCAATTAGCAATTATTTAAACTTAGTTGTTTGAAAAATCTTTTAAGATCGATAGTGTTATATAACTATAGGAAGATTGGTGGGGTTTGGGGTTTTTTTTGCAAGTAGAAGAATCCTATGGGAAGATGACACCTTTGTTATTGCCTGCTGCTAGGAACATATCAGAATACAGCTGACGAGGCTAAACCACGACATTATTCAAGATGACTTATGGATGGCTGAGATGGAAACATCCAGCGTCCTTACTACTTAACAATGAGGTAATTTTCTGCAGAAATTTCCACTTGTCCTCCAATGTCTGGCCTCTGTAAAAGGGGTCAGTAAAATGCATTTGTCAAAATAAATGTCTGTTTGGGAAACAGCCACTTTGGTACACTAATGGGTAAGAATCCAGAGGAAAATAAATAGCTAGGACGCCTTCCCGGCTTATTGACTTTTTTCAGCTTCAGAGTCAGGAGTAAGTATAGACAGATGTCACCAGATTTGTTTTATGAGACAGAAAAATTACTAGCAGAATTTCAAAGCGCTGTGCTTATGTAGACAGGATCTATTTCTCCTGCTAGAGGCTGATTTCACAGCATTTCACTTTTATTTTCCGGAAGCGTGCAGAACCGCGTCCTTAGCCTGTGTATAAGCATCAGGATTTGACAATACAGGAGCACTCCCCACTTCACGCTAAAGATGGCATTATCAGCCCATTTGGGGAAAACAGGCATTTCCTGGCCCAAGGCATTCCACTGGCTATCTCCGGACGTTCTTTTGTCCTCAGGTATGAAGGCAGCTTGAGACCATTGATGGACAGGCTGAGGATCTGCTGTGGGTTCGGTTCAGACAGGTGTCCCCACTGAAAATTGCTGCAGTTTGCTTCTGGAGGGCTGTGGCTGAAAGACCTCTTCTGCCACCAGACATTTTGGTGGTGTTTTGAGTCGCCCCGTCATTGGTTCTGGTATGGCTGACAACAGCGAAGCTCCAGCCAGAGGAAGAGTCAGGCCAAGATCTTTTTGCTAAGAGGGGCAGGAAAAGGCATTTTCCAAAGCATTTAACTCCTATTTTCAGAAGTGGGGCAGAGAACACCTTCTGGCAGCCCTATTACAATTATTGCTTTCTACAAAGCAGCTGAAATGGGAAGTGTAAAATTGTATCAGCAGGCTTTGACAAGAGGCCAAGCCGTTCCCTGTCTTTAGGGAGGACGCCAGCTTATGGGGTTACAGTCAGGTCGCTGCTCCTACTTGTATGGCTCATATCATGGTCTCAGGAACATATTTTGCAGCAAGTAGGTGAGGCTCGGTTAAAATTTTAATCTTGAATTTCGCTATAGAGTTGAGCAGCAAGGACCACCTCTTGCAGTGCAAGACCTCGGTGATTTAAACCTCCCCTGGATGACACAGGCCTAGCAGTAGCTATATCCTTTCTGGGAACAACATTCCTACCGAGAAGCAGGTATGTGAAAAGCAAGGGACATCTCAGTTATCTTCTGAAGGGTTCTCTGTGAGTCTATGTCCTTTAGGCATTGCTTGAGCAAACTGGATCTTACTTCCATAGTGAGTGCAGTAGGATTTTGGAGCCCTTCTCTCTCTAGTTTGGAACTGTAGCAAGGATTTGGGGTACAGCTGGGACCCTGACCACAAAAGCTGTGATGTGATAAGGCTCCTATTACTTCCAAAGCAAAATTAGCTCCTATTGGAGCTGAAATGCTGTTTGTGAGAAATGTGGGTAGGAAAGGGGTGGTTTGCCTTGCTGGAGACTGTGGCATATGTTGGAATCGGTTGCCATAAGTTCCCTGCAGTCAGTGAAAACAAACAGAGAAGTCTCCTAGGGCACAATTCCTGTCATTTTCTAGTAGGGGTTTGAAAACAGGTCAAACGAATCGGGCTCCACTTCTTTCAGCCATGAAGGAGTCTGAATTAGTAGCTAACATGTTGATACATCCTTTCATAGAATAGCTCAGGTTGGAAAGGACCTTGAAAGTCATCTGGTCCAACCTTTCATGGAAAAGGGAGCCTCAATGAGGTTATCTAGCTCCTTGTCACGTTGCATCTTGAAAGCCCTCAGGGATGTGAACTCTATTGTGTCCATGTTGTTGCAGTGAGTGACCATACTCATTGTTAACATTCTTTCTTATATCTGGATAATAATAATTGCACTAAATTTCTGTCTATATGACCTGCTTATAGGATTGTTTTGGGGCCCAGTTTTGAGATGACTATACTCTTGGAAGAAACAGAGAAGTGAGATCAATTGTGGTTAGTACTTGCAGTGGACATGCTTGTCAGTGCAGAGATATTATCGAGCATAAAATGGATTGGAGTCTTTTCTTGTGGGAGCTTCTTCCTAGAATGACTGCCGTGGAAGGACCCTGTGTTGCCTTCTCTGGGACAGATGGTGGCTACAGCCAGCCTGAATCTGCCTGCAAGAGGCAATAGAGAAAACCAAAGGACTAATCTTGGGACTGTTATAGCAGAGAGAGAAAATGGAACTCATCTGGGCACTTTTAAAGAACGTGCTTTTAGTTGCCACATGACTCAATACAACTGTCAGCTCATCCTGCACTACATTTTCCCCAACCCTTATGACACAGCTCAGTATTTTGATAGAAAAGCCCAACTACTTAAATTTATTTCCACCAAGTGGACAGTTCCAGAAGTCTACAGCCTTAGCAGAGAAAGTAATTAAACCCAAGGAAACAGTGGACTGGATGTACTTGTGTTCTTCTCCATCCTGCTCAGTTATCAGTGGTCTTGAAATATTGCAAAACTTCTGTGGCTAACAAAGTTCATCTTAAAAAAAAATAAATCATAATGTCTATCAAGGGAAAGACCTACTTTACATTTAATGTTTAGAAAAAAAACCATTCCGATAATGCGGAAGAACGTGTCTTGGAGTTGGGAGAGGCTGTCTCACCAAGCAACCTCAGCCCCGAGCATCAGAGTCCTGGCATGAGACAGTAAACCACATGTTCCATGGGATGAGTGATTATTAGTGACAAACAAAAGCAGTTCTGGCAACCCCAGACTTTCAACACTCATGAGTCAGGACCCCAAACAGTACAAACTGAGAGACGTACAAAGAATATGTTTTGTGTTGGTTTTATTTGCTTGCTGGTGGTTGAGCATTCAGGGCTCACATTTTTTTCTTCTTTGTAAGACTTCGAGACAGTGAGTGAATTCACACTGTTGGGTGTTGAGGGGGGCAAAAAGGCTAGTTGTCATGATACCTACAATGAAACCACAAAAGGTTGCAAACCCACATTGTTTAGAACCTGGGATTTTTTTCCGTTTGCTAACTGGTGATCTCTGATGATATGTTTGTTAGCTATAGTTAAGAGTTGCTAGGAAATTCCATCTTAAAAATGGAAAGTGTGGATCTCACAAAAATCAAAATTTACCAGAAGAAAATGTTTTTGGTTTTTGTTCGGGTTGTTTTAGGTTTTTTTCCTGAGATGTTTCCATGAACACATGTAACACTTGGTGCCTTGAGTTTGAGTGCTTGGTAAGTTGCTTGATAGAACCCAAATGAAAAAAAAAAAACAAAAAGGATTAATTTAATGTTAATGTTAATCTCTGTCCTCTGGAATGCTAAAGGGATCCTTTATAAGTCCTAGAGCCCCACTGTTTTCAGAGGGCAGAGCTTTCTACTTGTTATTGAAGATACATGACATACTACAATTTGTCTTTCCTATGAGATGCATCATAGATACCTGTGCTGTCATACAGCATGGAGGTGCAATTTGACCTGACAGCCTAGATGGCTGCTTGGCCTTCAGCTTCCCTAAAATATAGTTTTCATTCTTATTTCCCTGTTTGTAATTGTGAAGGGATTTGGACATGTCCAGTTTTCTTACTAGGTGGAAATTGCTCCTTTTGGTCAGATGTGTTCATAAGTTCTATTGAAGCTGTTTGCATAAAGACGTTTATCTTATGGACTGGTGAAAAACTTCATTTTTCCCATTTACAATATGTGTTTGATCATCAAAGTCATATAAAATGTTTCTCTTTCTAGTCAGAATCTCTGAGATCTGGATAATTAAAAAATAATGCATTTCAGGTTGAAATTTCAGATAAGCTATTATGTTCTTAAGTGCTTGAAATGTTCACTTTTAACATGCTCATAAATATGTGATGGTTCTTCAAATATTGGGGGGCTGTGTGAATTTAAATCTCACAGGAATCTCAGGTTTTTTCCTTTTGTAAATGTCTAGATTTACAAAGGCATCTAGTCATCAAGTTGCCTTGGCTCTCACTCTACCCAATGGAAGCACAGAGGCACCTCCAAAAGAAGACAAAGCAACTTTCCCAAGGTTTGAATTGGCTTCTGGGATATGTTTGTCCATTTCCACAGACAGCAGGAGCATTGTAAGGGATACGATTACACTGCCAAATAAAAAGGAGTTGGGAAGTGAGTTTGAGCACTAACCAGCCATGGTGTTGAAGAGTTGGCTTGCTGTCCAGTGTTGTTTTGTACATCCCTCAGAGGCTGTCTTCAGGGTAAGCCTGCTATAAAGGGGGCTTAGCTTTGGGCAGGGAGATCAAACCCCATCTAGAACTCAGTACCGAGTTCAGGTGCTTGTCCGTCCTTTGTTTATCTCTTAAGACACAAAATTGTACAAAGAGAGGGGAATCTAACATTGAAATGTTGCAAAACCCAAACACGTACATCAGCAGTTCTGTTTAGAAGAAACAAAGTGATACAGAATTCTGATCTTTAAGGTTTTCTATTGACTGGCCATCCGTAGGGAAGAGCAGCAGCCGGTCATTGACAGTATTTGAGATCAGATGACTCTTTCATCCTTTAGTCAATCAAATCAGGCACAGTTCTGCCTTAACATAACAGAACAAATTGCTACGTGGTTTCAACTCAGCTTGTTTGGAATTCAGTTTCTCTATTCCTTGGACTGGTCCCCAGAACCCTTCCCTCCATCTCCTTCTTACTTCTCCCTCTCTCTTGTTGCCGTGTGCAATCATGTTATAGCAATTAGTCGATGCTGGCCTGGCAGTCATTAAAAGTTGCAGATGCTTCTTACGCTTGATGATTACACGCTGGTTACACCAGACCATGCAGGGCCGTGTGACAAACCCATAACATCTGTGTCCTGCCCCATCATGTCATTAGAATGTATATATTCCCCGAATATGGTGCACTGTTGGCTGGGAGTCTGAACAACAAACCATAAATAGGATAATGGCTTTCTTCGGTACATTATCATTATTCAAAAAACAAAACCTCAGTTGTTTCTGAGGATCTTTTTGGTTTCTCTAAATTTCTCCATGGATATGGCTTTCTACTAGGGATTGATGACAGAGGTGCGCATTTGTTGTCATCTTAACCACTAAAAACCTTGTGCCCTGTCTGCGGTACATGACATCCTCCCCGTGTCTCCTGTTACGTCTTCCGCCCCGTGATGCACAGTTGGTCCTGGCACTCGGTCAGGAGGGCAGGCAGCCACTCAGGGAAGCTGTTTGAGCTATATCAGGATGCTCTGCAAATACAAACAAACCCCGTTACCTTGAGCCACGGGGAATGAATGAATGAATGTCTGTTAGTTCTTAGCGCGTTCTGGCTCCGACAAATTAAATCTCGGATGTAGCCAGGCATCTGCTAATCAGAGGGCTAAATACAGCATGGGTTTTAAACCTGCTAAACAGCAACATGATGAAGAGGTTACCTGGCTTGTTAAATGGAAGCCGTAGGCCATGGAAGTCTTGGTGCAGATGCATTCCCACACTCTAACTGGTATGAGGGAATTTTTAGATAGTGGGTATACAGGGAGAAGTAGGTACATTGATTGCAACCAGGTGAGAGGAATTAAAACAGAACTGCAGTGCTGGCTTTTTCGTTTTTCTTCCCTCTCCCCTCCCCCAGCCTCCTCCCAAAGGAAACACAACATCTTGTTTTCCACACACTTGACGGTCAAGCAGACCAGTGCTTTTCCTTTCTCTGAAGGAAGCTGAAGGGAGAGAGTCTTCTTTCCTATCCCTGCAATGGAACTGCTGTAGGGATTGTGGACGCGGGAGAAAGATTTGGGCTACAGCATTTCAAAACTGTGTTCCCTCATTACCTCTTGATCTTTTGACTTTCCATTGATTTTTTAGGTTTTAATGTGATTCAGCTTCTTTCAAGACTCATCTTACAGAAAAGTTACTCAGAGTCCTAGACAGACTGGAGAGCTGGGCAATCACCAACAGCATGAAGTTCAACAAGGTCAAGTGCCACATTCTGCACCTGGGAAGGGGCAACCCTGGTTGCACATACAGACCAGGGATCAGATGCTGGAGGCCAGCCAGGCTGAGAGAGATTTGGGGGTTTAGAGTGACAGAAAGTTAGACATGAGCCAGCAGTGTGCCCGAGCAGCCAGGAGAGCCAACCATATCCTTGATGGAGTGCATCAAGCACAGCATGGCCAGACAGTCCAGGGAGGGGATTGTCCTGCTCTACACTGCACTGGGGTGGCCTCACCTTGAGTGCTGTGTGCAGTTTTGGGTGCCAAGAGGGACATTAAACTGTTGGAGAGGGTCCAGAGGAGGGCAGTGAGGATGATGAAGTCTGGAGGGGAAGTCTTATGAGGAGAGGCTGAAGTCCCTTGGTTTGTTCCCCTTGGAGAAAAGGAGGCTGAGCGGAGACCTCATTGTGGTCTGTGGTTTCCTGATGAGGGAGAATGAAGGGGCAGGCACCAATCTCCTCTCTAGTGACCAGTGATAGAACCTGAGAGAATGGTATGAAGCTGGAAGAGGGGAGGTTTAGGTTGGATATTAGGAAAAGGCTCTTTACTGAGAGGGTGGTCAGGCACTGGAACAGGCTCTCCAGGGAAGTGGTCACAGCACCCAGCTTGTCTGAGTTCAGGAAGCATCTGGACGATGCACTCAGTCCCATGCTCTGACTTGGCTGGTCCTGTGTGGAGCCAGGAGTTGGACTTGATGATCCTTATGGGTCCCTTCCAATTCAGCAGATTCTGTGACTCTATGATTCTGTATGCTATCAGAAAGCTTCCATGTGCTCCATGTTCCCTGAGCAAGATTGGAAGACCTTGCTTCAACCTCAGCTTCAACCTTTGACTTCACAGCTCATGACTGAGTCTGTGCACTTAGCCGAGCCTTGATGCATTTCCCTTCATCATCAGTGCATGCTTAGGAACCAAAGCGATTTGTCTTCGAGTTTCACACCTTTACTGAATGTAGTTATGCTATTAAATTAAATTACTAGTTCCTTAGCTTTCTTTTTATCACTAGCTGTTCCTAACAGTAACTGAAAGAAAAAAAAAAAAACAACCCAAAACTATCACTCTACTGGCAACACCTGTACTGGTTAGCACATACCGTGCAGATGCTGGAGGATGGGACGGCCAAGGGACTGTTCCTAACAGCCAGTATGGAACAAGTGGTGCTGCTGTGAGATGGAAGAGTCAATCTGTGCAGGGATGAACGATGCCTCTTGTCTTTGGCCTGACAGAACTGGCAGTTGTACCTGGGGATACAGTGACACAAAGAAATGCTCAGGAAGGAAGATTTCTTTAGTATCACAGTCAGAAATTGTCTCCTATCACAGACCTTCCACTGGACTAGATGATCTCTTGAGATTCCTTCCAACTCCTAACATTCTGTGATTCTGTAAATGTTTTAGAGAGTAATTGGTCACTATGCTGGAAACACTCTTGCCTGTAAATAGAAAATTTTAAAAATTATTCAGGAACATATTATAGAATCATAGAATGTGTTAGGTTGGAAGGGACCTTTAAAGGTCATCTAGCCCAACCCCCCTGAATTAAGCAGGAACATCTTCACTAGATCAGGTTGCTCAGAGCCCCATACAGCCTGACCTTGAATATCTGCAGGGATGGGGCTTCCACCACCTCTCTGGGCAACCTGTGCCAGTAATCTACCACTCCTTTTCTATTTAAAACTATCACCCCTCATCCTATTGCTTCATGCCCTTGTGAACAGTCCCTCCCCAGCTTTCTTATAGGCCCCTTCAGGTAGTGGAAGGCCGCTGTAAGGTTTCCCCTGACCCTTCTCTTCTCCAGACTGAACAAGCCCAACTCTCAGCCTGTCTTCATAAGAGAGGTGCTCCACCCCTCTGATCATCTTTGGGCCCCTCCTCTGGACATACTCCAATAGGTCCACGTCCTTCTCATGCTGAGGCCTCCAGAGCTGGACACAGAACTCCAGGTGGGGTCTCACCAGAGCAGAGGGGCAGAATCACCTGTCTTGACTTGCTGGACACACTTCTTTTGATTAGGCAACCATATTCTAGTGATGGTGTTTAGAAAAGAAGTGAGGTAGATCTAACCTGCAGATTATCCATGTGCTTCCTGGGGTGTCACATCTTTATACGCTTCACTTTTATCATCGTGTTTTAGTAGTAACGGTTAAACTTGGTTTGCCATTGAAAAGCATCCTCCTCACTCCTTCCTGTCACTAACAGTAGTGTTTCTTGATTGTAGGCAGCCATTGTACTTGTACTTGTCTGCTGATAAATAAACTGACATGCACAAAATGAATCAGCAGAAGAATTCATTTTTTTTTCACTTCCATGAAAGTGGAAGGCTGGAGAGGGAAGAGAACTTTCCAAAGAGGAATAGCGCCTTCTGACTAATAAATATCGGCTCCCAGTAACACAGCAAGTGACAAGTTATGGTTAGCAAGCAGGAAACCAAACCACCAGCTAGGCAGATGTTTTAACTCTTTTTTTTTTCAGAAAACTTTTGAGCAGGTATTTTTAGCTCTTGAGTACACAGGGAGCTGCCATCAAAACCGTTCTCAAGACAGGTAGCCCATTTGAGACACTGATGTCCATTTGGAGCGTAGAGTGACAAGTCTGCAGGACAGAGTGCTGTTATTATTTTCCACGAGGCTTTTAATGGAAAACTGGGGATTTATGGTCCTGTATCTTTCAATGCACCTGGAGGCAGCTATCAGTAAACGAGATGGCTGGAAGAACAGATTTCTCAGGTAACCATTAAGCTCACTGTCACTCTTCTCACATTGCAACACATCCTACCCATGCCAGGCCACAGCTCAGTCAAAAGAGCTGTAGACAGGCACTAGTCACTTAGGGGAACACAGTGCTGCATCCAGAAGATGGGATGCACAAGGTTTCCTTGACACGTGTGAATGCCAGATATCTCACACTTAATTTCTAGGTATCTCACCTCCTACCCTAGCCACCCACCCCATCCCACTTGACCTTTGCCTGAAACCAACTGTGTCACAGTATCCATCAGACTTACCCAGATTGAGAGCAAGCAGCGGGGGAGGGAAGGAATTTGGCATATGCCACATATCAGCTACGCCAAGGCAATAGCAGTGCATAGTTGCTCATGGCACGAAATCTGGAAACTTCCCACCCTTGGCGTGCCAGTTCATTCAGTGCATGAGGTATGTTCATAGCAATTTGTGCTGACATGCAAGTCATGGAAAGAATCATTCTGAGTAAATAGAATCCAAGCTGGTATCACAGAATCACAGAATATTAGGAGCTGGAAGAGACCTTGAAAGATCACTCAGTTCACCCCCCCTGCCCGAGCAGGATCATCTAGAGTAGATCACATAGGAACATGTCCAGATTGGTCTTGAATGTCTCCAGAGAAGGAGACTCCACAACCTCTCTGGGCAGCCTGTTCCAGTGCTCCGTCACCCTCACAGGGAAATAGTTTTTCCTTATATTAAGATGGAACTTTCTGTGTTCCAGTTTGGAACAATTTCCCCTTGTTCTATCACTGGCCATCACTGAGAAGAGCCTGGCTCCATCCTTCTGACACTCACCCTTTACATATTTATAAATATTAATGAGGTCACCCCTCAGTCTCCTCCAAGCTGAAGAGACCCAGCTCCCTCAGCCTGTCCTCATAAGGAAGATGTTCCACTCCCTTCATCATCTTGGTGGCCCTGCACTGGACTCTCTCAAGGAGTTGTATGTCCCTCTGGAACTGAGGGGCGTAGAACTGGACACGATACTCCAGGTGCGGTCTCACCAGGGCAGGGTAGATGTCCAACAGAGTAAATCCCAGCTGGGCTCCCAAGGCCAAACTCCCAAACCATGTTACTGACAAGGCTGGATGGACCAATCAGTGCCAGTCACAGGCCTCTGGGAATCACATTTTAGAGACAGAAAAACACAAACAGCAGCATTTTGCCACCAGAGAAGGGAGTGAGAAGATGTGAGAAACTTTGCAGACACCAAGGTCAGTGAAGAGGGGCAGGAGGAGGCACTGTCAGAAGATTCCCTGTGTCCTGTGGAGAATACCATGGTGAAGNCTCTGTGGGGGACCAGGCTGGGGCCAGCAGTCTGGGACTGAGAGACTGAGAGACATTTTATGAGTTTATAGCAGTGACCCACGCTGAGGCAGTTGGTGAAGAGCCGAGGCCCCATGGGAGAGGACTCATGGGAAGAAGTTCACGGAGGACTGTCATCCATAGGTGGGACCCCACGCTGGTGCAGGGAAAGAGTGTGAGAAATGCTCCCCCCCACCAAGAAGGAGAACAAGTCATGAGGAAATAACCAAAGACTGAAGCCTCCTTTCACTATTCCACCCCTCCCACCTGACACTTCCCACTCCACTTCTCCTGTGCCATCCTGGGGAGGAGAAAATCATTAATAAAGTGAAGTCTGCAAAGAAGGGTGGGGTGGGTGGTGGTGTTTTAAGAGCTGTTTTGTACTTCTCATCTGACTCTGGTTTCTGTGTGTTTCTGTAGTGCAGTGTAATTAATTAGAGAGTTTTCTTGCTTTTCTTCTGTACTGAGTCTGTTTTGCCTGTGATGCTGATTGCGGAATGATCTCTCCTTGTTATTATCTTGACTCCAAAGCCTCTCAAAAGATATTTTCTCCCCTGTCCAGCTAAGAGGGGAGTGATAGAGAGACTTTAGTGGGAGTTTGGCCTTCAGCCAGGGTCAATCCACCACATACTGCTACATGCCCAACTCTATCCCCAACTGGCCTGAGCTTTTTTACATACAATGCTGTGTTCTTTGATGTGTGGCCTAGTCATGTAATAATTTTCATAAAAGGAATCACTCAATTTCAAAAGACCTGACCACTTCATTTAGGATCACGTGTCCAAATGGCTCCTCTGAAGCTGCCATTAAAAGCCACTGGGAAAGTTAGAGGATTGGCACATCTGAACTTTCTCTCCATTTACCTTCCACAAGTTGGACAGATGAGAACTGGTACCATCAAACTTTTACAGCTGACTCATTATCTCTCTGTGTAGTCTTCATGTTGTCAGATCTCTGTCACCTTCACCACCACAGAGTTCTGTTATGGCCAAGGAAAAAGTACTTGGAGATGTTAATCTCAGTGATGTGTAAAGTAGGTCGGAAGAATAGGATGACTGTAGTAGGAGGCTGGCTTAAGTGGTAATTACTATGTGGAACTGATCTCAACTGAGTTGAGGTGCAGGGCACAGCGAGTGTTGGTTTTTCCATTTCTGAAAGCAAGTGAGAAAGCAGAGGATGCATTGCGTGGTATTATAACTCAATGTTTCTTGATTTTATTCCTGTTCCACAGACATGATGTGCTTACAGAATGTCACGTTGCTTTTGAGTGGCAATACCTGGATGCTACCTGGTGATACGGTGTGAGAGCCTTTTTTCAACAGCCCTGCAGATGCATCCCTTGGCAGATGTTTTCAATAACACTGGTTAGTTCTTCACCTGGCCAGATGAAACACCCAAAGTGCTCCTCACATTTTTAGCTGCTGTTCTCTTAAATTTGAGTTCTTGTTTCTTGGCAGAGTTTTGCAAAGCCCCTTTGGACTGTGAGTCCAAATTAAAGCACTGTGAGTCAGTTGAAGTTGGCCTGGCTGTCATTAAAGTAACAACTGATTTCTTAACGCCCAGCGAGTGCACCTCGGTTAAAATAAACTACACAGGACTGTTAGACATACCCACAGTGGTCACCCAACCTGTCACAACATTATAACCTGCATTTCACAATATATAGTACTGTGTCCCCTCTGACCCTGGAAAACAAACTGTAAATTGGATAATGGGTTTCCTCAGTGCAATATTATGTCAGAGGCAAAACCTCTGTTATTTTGAGGACTTTCTAGTTTCTCTAAATTACCTCATCGGTACTTTGGTCTTTTGACTGTCATTTTCTGTTAAGAGCCGACGACAGAGGTGTGTACCTTAACCACCAAAACTCCCTGGCCTCTCTGTGGTACATCACATCCTCCCCATGTTTCCTCTTAGCACGTTGTGCCCCATGGGGCACACAGAGCTCACCTTTCTGTGGACAGGCAGGAAGAGGCACAGCAAATGACTTGGGCTTCTGCTTGACACATGTGGGAACTGGGCTACAAAATCATACCTTGTGGTGGAAGAAGAACCTCATCCTTGCTTGTCTATTTCACCAAGGGAGAAGCAGCCATCACCTCTTTAGGTTCCCCCTCTTCCCCATCCAAGGTTTCACTGCAGAAACCAATCTGAGGATTAAGTCTTGGGATAAAGTAGGCCTCCTCACTGGGAAGACATTAGCAACCAGGAGTGGAAAGGAATGTAGATGCCTATAAACTTATGGTCCTCAGGAGAGGAGCCCAGCCCCTGAGGTGGTCACCCAGGACATTCTCTATTATGGAGTTACAGATCTCCACTTAGGTTCCAGTAACAAGCATGCTATTGGGGACCCACTTCCACCTAGTCAGGAGGTATGGCTGAGGATGCAGGGGTGCCCGAGACTCTTCACTCAAGGTTTTTGTTTGGGTTTTGTTTTATTGTTTTCTGTTTTGTTTTGTTTGTGGTTTTTTTTTTGTTTTTTTTTTATTTTATTTTATCTGATTTGATTTGGTTTGGGTTTTTTTTCTATTTTTTGGGGGGACAGCAATGGGCTACACACAATAATAATCATTGAACCCTGGCTTGGGAAAATCAGCAGTATCAGTATAAACTGGTTGATGAGTGAACTGAAAGCAGTCCTGAGGAGAAGGACTTGGGGGTGTTGGTTGATGAAAAACTGGACATGAGCTGCAACATGCACTTGCAGCCCAGAAAGCCAACTGTATGCTGGGCTGCATCCAAAAGAGCATGACCAGCAGATCAAGGGAGGTGATTCTGCTCCTCTACTCTGCTCTCCTGAGACCTCACCTGTACTGCTGGGGTCCCCAGTACAAGAAAGATGTGAAACTCTTGGTGCAAGTCCAGACACAAGACACCTGTCCTATGAACCAGGCTGAGAGAGTTGGGCTTGTGATAGAGCTGGAGAAGAGAAGGCTGAGTGACCTTGTTGCCTTTCAATAGATAAAGGAGATTCATAAGAAAGATGGAGGAAGACTTTTTCCCAGGGTCTGCAGTGATAAGACAAGTGGAAACAGTTTTAAACTAGAAGAGAGTATATTTACATTGGACTTGAGTAAGAAATGTTTTACCGTGAGGGCTGTGAGAGTTTAAGGAGTTGCCCAGAGGAGCTGTGGATGCCACATCACTGGAAGTGATAGGTTTGAATGGGATAGGAGTCGAAAGGGGCCTAAAATGATCATCTAGTGCAACTGCCTATGACAATTCCCTCTTTTGACCTTGTTGTCTATGTTGTGTTTGAAGAACCCAGGATGCCATTTGCCCTCTTGGATGGCAGGGCAGGCTGCTGATTCATAGTGAGACTGCTCTCAACCAGTAACTCCAGATCCGTTTCTACAGGGCTGCTCTCCAGAAATGTGTTCAAGGTCAGGCTGGACAGAGCTTTGAGAAACTGATCCAGTGAACCCCATGGCAGGTGGGTTGGACTAGATGACGTTTAGAGGTTACTTCCAACGCAAACCATACTATGATCCTCTGGTTTTACGAGCTCTGATCACCTCAACAAGTGTGTAGCAAACAGTTGCATTGACTGCTCCATCTGCTTGGGGTCCTGAGCCTTAAATCCTTTCCTGAGGGCCAGCTTCTCTCATGGCAGCCATGCTGGGCAGAGCCTTTCTTTCTCTCTGCCACATGCTAGAGGTAGGATTGGGAAGTCAGGATATGGGCCTTGCTTTCCAACCTTCACTTTGCTATGTCATAAACACGAGCCTACCTGCACTGCTGCTTTCCTATCCCTCCTGGTCAATGCTACTGCACAGTGAGGCCCATGGAAGTTGAGGAAAAAGACATGTCAAAGGTAGAGAGGACAAAAATTTACTCTATACCTCCCTAAGCCATTAGTTTGTCTTCAGAGCCTTCTGAATATGGCATAATGGGGCCCTTACTGCTGTGTCCGCAGGATGAGGTGCTTGCTATGATGGTGGAACAGCACCTCTTGCCCTAGTCCAGGTTGCCCTGGTACCTGTAAGTCAACAGTTCTCTGTCACAGCCTTGTCTGGCTGAGAGGTGGAAAACCCTCATTTTATCCTTTTAAGACTAACAGACAGTGTCACTTCTCCAGCTCACCCTCCCCAGTCCGGGAAGAGGCGTTCAGTCAGCCAGTTGTTCGGGTCATGGAGTAAAACTCTGGCAAAGTTCTTAATGAGTGAAAACTTGACAAATTGCTGTTGCAAACACTTGGGTTGGCTCCCTTGTAGGCTGGGGTCATCTGCTGAGGGCAGCAAGAAGGAAAATGTTTTTCCTCTTTTATTGTTAAGCTGCTGCCTGCAGAACGTGAGACTTAGCTAGTGTGCTGACTCTGGCAACAAATCAGCCCCAGTGTCTGCATAACTGCTGGCAGAGAGCATCTGGGCTCACGAGTTTTCAAAATATTTTCTTTTTCTCTCCTTGTCATGATTTTTCTTTGTTTACCCAGGAGAAAGAGGTTTGTTGGCAACCTCTGAAGATATAATAGTGTCACATTTCATTTGAGATCAGGGCATGTAAAGCCATTTACTCCATTTAAAGCTATTGTATTCCAAGATCTATGAAGTACTCTATAGATTATAATTGCCTCCAACAAATATGTTAGTGAAATTGCAGTGTTTCAGGGTAAACCATATAATCAGTCGTCTTGGAAGTTCTGGAGACAGGAGTTAATAATGGGTTATCTTCTCAATTGCGCTATGATAGACCATTTCCTATCTGGAAATAGGTCATGTCAAATAGTAGCAGCAGTTATATTTTTGTTATTATTTGTAACATTCAGTAGCTGCTATCAAAACAGAACCTCGTTTTGCTGTGTGTATCATACACGTGAGAAGCGAAAGCATCCCTCAGCCTAGAAACTTTGCTGAAAGGAAGATGCAGTAGGAAGTGGATGAGCCAACTAGTAGCAGATTAGAAGCATTAGCAAAAAAAGTATGATTATGAATGCTGACTGCATGTGCAAAACAGTTTTCCAGCTGCTTATCCAGCGGTCCAGTAGTACCAGAGCAGACATCTCATTGAAGAACATACGCATGTCTGAATGGGCAGAATCCACCACTCTTTTCAAACTCTGTCCGATGCACTTTGATTTTCTACATATGTGAAGGACTAGCTTGCAGTGACCCCTTGCACTTGTTTGGTTTAAAGAGGCAACAATTTATTTAATTGAAGATAGAATCCCAGAATCACAAGGTTGGAAAGACCATTAAGATCCCCGAGTCCAACCGTACCTGTCCTCTCCTAAACCATATCCCTGAGCACCTCATCTATCCATCTTTTAAATACATCCAGGGATGGTGACACCTCCCTGGCAGCCTGTTCCACATCATAGAATCGGTGCTGAGACCCATGACTGGGATAGCATCTTTGAGAGGGGGTTCCATAAGCATTGTTGAGAATTCAAGAGGTGTAGGACTCAACACTGCTTTCTCAAGTCCGAACCTCTGCTTGTGACATTGAGGAATGATATCTGTCACTCAGCTAGGACCCATCACAATTCTTCCATATTTCTGAGAAATATTACCCCCATAACCATGCAGCTTTTAGGCTTTGCTGTTAAATTTGAACTTGTCTGCTGGGAGATGAGGTCAGTCTACTGAAAGGCGCCATGAATGTAATTTTTTTTGGCATGTGAAGATGAAAATACACTGTTCACAGTAATATAGCCAGGGGATGATTTTACTTCTTTTCCTCCTATCCCCTTTTTTCTATTATTCTGAAAAAAATAATTATCTAGGGAACCAGAATTCCCAAATCAATGTGAAGTCATCGTACCTAAGTCGTGATTCAGCTTTGATAAATGACACTATAAAACCAGCAATGTGCAGTCCCTTGTTAAAAGTGTCTTTCTGACTTGATGTCATATGCACTCATTCATGAGGAGTTTATATGTAGTATGGAGAAGGGAAAGTGTGGACTTGCACAAAGTCATCTTCACAGGCACTTAGGAGCAGAAATCCTCTTCTCAGAAAAGTTTGCCACCCCATCTTACCCTGACGGCTTTTCAATATGGGCCTTATTACAGGACACACTGCTACGGATGATGTCTTCCCTTCAATGCCCTTTGGGTTGCCTAGGTAATCCCTGATAGAAATACAGGATCATAAATCAAATTGCAGTAAAAAACCAAATGCAGATATACTAAGAGAGGAGAGTCATAGAATCTTAGAATGCATTAAGTTGGAAGGGACCTTTCAAGGTCATCTAGACCAACACCCTGCGGTAAGCAGGGACATCTTCACTAGATCAGGTTGCTCAGAGCCCCATCAAGCCTGACCTTGAATATCTTCTGGGATGGGGCCTCCACCACCTCTCTGGGTAACCCGTGCCAGTGATCTGTCAGCCTCATGAAGAATTTTTTCCTAATATCCAGCCTAAATCTCCCCTTTTCTAGTTTAAAACCATTAACCCTGATTTTATTGCTCCATGCCCTTGTGAACAGTTCTTCCACAGCTTTCTTATAGGCACCTTTCAGGCACTGGAAGGCTGCTGTAACGGCTTCACCATATACTGATAGTGAATTCACTTTCCTTTGTTTCTAAAAGCTTTGAGCACACCAGCAGTCAAACACCTTTGCTGAGAGTATTTCCAGTCATTTCCCATTTAGGTTAAACTGGATCCCAAGGAGCTTTCAAATGCCACAAAGGGCTGATATTTGATATAGTATAAACATCGGGGCAAATTCCAACTCCTTTGCTCACACTGAGGATCTCCTTATTTTAAGTGCAGCCAAATGAAAGAAGCAGAGGTGTTCGAGAAGTATATTGCTGCCTGACTTCATGCTCTGTGTTATTACTGACCTTAAAATCCTGTTGAATGTGGAATCAAGTCCTTTCCCTCAAGTAATATAAGCAAACAAGTGAGTATTTTTTAAAGACAATACTGAACAGGAAACAAATAGAGAAAACCGCCGTGTATTAATTCATCATAGTAAAAATATAATACACAATAGGCCACTTGTGGCTTTGCGCAATTCAGGGTTTTCTGATGTGCTCTGACATCTTGGTATGTGAATGAGGTTTTTCTGATGCAAGTAAGTGCAATTTCTGAGCTTGATGTTAACCTCTTTTAACAGAAGGTGGAGATTACTACAAAGTCATTACACGAGCCTCAGTAATCATTCTCTTAACTTAAGGAAATTCCCAGGTGGAACATAGTTGATTTTTTCCTGTACAAATCTATATTTTATCAAAACTCAATTTTTGCTTAGGAAGAAAGGGTTTATTTTTGTGGTTTTTTTTTTTTTTTTAATTCAGCAAAATATGACCACTTCATTGCATCAGATGTCCCCAGCCTGATTTTTACAACAGCTCTTGTCTGAACCCCAGGATCCCGTCATGTCTCAGTGAAACTGCCAGCTCATGGTTCTAACAATTTGAAACAGGTTTGAGGGTTTTTCCCCATTAAGAGAAATGCCTTTTTCCCCGGGCACCTCTGTCTTTCCTGTCTCAGAAACATGTGAAGCTGGAACACCCGAGGGCTCGTCTGAACAGCAGCTGCCACGCAGGTCTTTTAAACCAACTGAAATTGCCATTTAGGCAGCCACAGCCTTGTTATTACACCGTTACCTCCTCCAGATATTCAAAGACTATGAACTAGTCTTCAAGTCCCAAATGTTAGAAGTAAATGAACAAACACTTGCTGTCATCGCTCTGCCTGGTCAGGAAACATCTACGCAGGTCCAGCCATCTCACCAGCTCTCTAGGAAAGAAAATCTTATTCACAGCTAATAATTAAGATTGTAAATCTGTCATTTCACTCTGTTCTTTCACTCTGTTGTCACCATTCAGCTGCTGTTGCTACTCAGTCCTGCCACCAAGTCCTTCCGCTCGTTTTTCGTTGGAGCTCCAGCCACTTTCCCTTGTGCAGTCTGTTTTCTTGCTTCATACACTCCCACGTCCCTAAAACCCTGCGCTCTCGCTCTCTCTCTGTCCCTTCTATTTCTCTGTCCCTTCTTCGTTCCTCTCTCCTGCCACCCAGATGGCACTTGTGGATCAAGCGAGCATCCGACCGTGGTTTTCTGCTGGCTTTTCTTCCTTGTCGGGAACACACATAGAAAAGGGGGAAGAGTCATCCTCACCGAGACAGTGGAATAGGATTTCTTCTCACTGGAATCGAGCAGAGATGACAACCCTCCTCAGAGGCAGCTCCTTCCATCATTCCTTCAGCAGCTTGGGAAGAGGAAGCAGCTTTCACAGAGGAAGAACTAGACCGTGTCTCCCGGAACGGGTCACAGTCACTCCCTTCTCCCTCCCTGGATGCAGGAAACTCCCAGAAAATTGGTTCTGCGGAAAATGTGAATCTGGGAAATGCAGGGTAAGGTGACAAGTCTGTGGAAGCAATCAGGAACTCAGTCCTTTTGCCTGGAGCACCTCCCCTAGGAGGGCAGGCTGAGGGAGCTGGGCTTGCTCAGCCTGGAGAAGAGAAAGCTGTGGGGGGACCTCATTGCAGCCTTCCAGTACTTCAAGGGAGCACATAGACAGGAGGGCAATCAGATTTTTACATGGGTAGAGAGTGGTAGGACAAAGGGGAATGGATTTATGTATCGGGAGGGGAAGGTTTAGATTGGATATCAGTGAGAAGCTGTTCATGGAAAGAATGGTGAGGTGCTGGAAGAGGCTGGTGGATGCCCCAACCCTGGAGGGGTTCAAGGCCAGGTTGGATGGGGCCCTGGGCAACCTTGTGTAGATGCAGGCCTGGAGGTTGGTGTCAATGCCCATGTCGGGGGGTTGGAACTCGATGATCCTCGGGGTCCCTTCCAACCCCGACCAGTCTGTGATTCTGCCAGAAGAGCAGGGCACTATTTCTTTGATAACTCCAGAAATATTGGGGAAAACACAGACGAAGGGTAAGACAAAACTTGCAAATATTTTGCAAACCTTAAAAATGCCTCTCTTTGTAGCAGAAACAAAGTTTTCACTGAAAGAATAACAAAACCACGTTTAAAAGTCCAAGTTGTTGCAGCTGCAGAGAAAACAACGTAACCCTTTAAACTACGAACCCCAAAAGCCTGAAAGGTTAAATGAGGAGAACCCAAATATAAAACATTTTAAAAAATGGAAAATTTTCTTCTTTTTTTTTCTTTTTGTTAAGGTTATTGTATTTTTGGGCTCCTGCTTACAACTCCTGAATGCCTGAGGTATACAGTAGCGTTCTTTCACCAAACATGTGCCCAGTGGGGGGTAGCGTCACTCTACATCGCGCGTCACTGCGTGCGTGGAGTACTAGAGAAAGAGAGAATAACTCTCAATAGACAAGGGAGCGAAGCAGTGAAGGAAAATGCCGTCAGTAGCTGGTGAGAGAAACTTCCTGGCAGTAAGAGCCGTTATTTTGTTGTTATTTTGCCTGACATTAACAGTGAGATGAACTGGGTGATCTAGGAGTGTTTTGTTATCTCTTCTAGGAACACTGGAGCCACAATGCCACTTGGACTGAATTTATAGACAGCTTTTAAAAACAAGCAGATAAACGGGCACCCGAAGGAGGCTTGGGCAAAGAATAGCTGTTTTGGTTGGTTGTTTTGTGTTGTTTTTTTTTTTTTTCTTCTTTTCTTTTCCTTTTCTTTTTTTGCTTACTCTGCAAAATGAAAACTTTTAAATGAATAATTAGGCACTAATTTAAATTTTTCATACACTGCAGTGTTTATGTTTCATACCCTACACATCCTTTTCAGTAACGTACAGCCCTCCTCCTCCCCAGTTCTTTGTAGTTTTTGAAAGAAAAATGACCTTTCTTTTAGGAGGAGGTGGGGGAAGGGAAGCAAGATAATGTTTTGAGAGTACTGGAAAAACGGCGAGAGTTTCTGCCAGTTTTTGTCACTTCTCCCAGAGATAACTACTTTTGCAACTGGAGCTTAAACTGGCAAAGAGGTTTGACTCCTCTGCAATTGCATATTGGAGAAAATCAGTGCCTGAATGGGAATTTTTCTGTGCTCTTACAGATTTTTTGAGTGTGCTTATTAATGGGCTGGATACAATTATTTTTAGCATTTTTTAAACTCTCTTTAGTCACTCCTCTTCTGTTTTACCTCTGCAACTATTTGATTTCACTTGATGTTTTACAGATTGAGGTTCAGTAATTTAAAACAATTTGTGCAAAATTAATCTCACTGCCCAGTGACTGGGTTTTCAAGGGTGTATTAAACATCCATGATGAAACTTTGCTCCCGATGTCCATTGCTAGGAATGCAAATGTGTACCTATAAAATTACTCACTGCTTTGTTTGGGTCTTCTCAATCTTTCATCAGGCTAAAATTTGGACAAAGGACAGTCAGAAGTGCTTGAATGAAATTCATCCATGTAGGCAATACAGCCCCATTTAGATTGCATGTCTAATTCCAGATAATGTCCAGAGACCTGGACAGGCTGGATCGATGGGCAGAGCCCAACCTGATGGGGCAAGGCCAAGGGCCAGGTCCTGCACTTGGGTCACAATAACCCCCGGCAGCGCTACAGGCTGGGGGCAGAGTGTCTGGAGAGCTGCCTATAGGAGAGGGTCCTGGGGGTGTTACCTGACAGCCGGCTGAACATGAGCCAGCAGTGTCCCTGGGTGGCCAAGAAGGCCAATGGCATCCTGGCTTGTGTCAGGAACAGTGTGACCAGCAGGAGTAGGGAAGGGATTGTCCCATTGTATTCAGCTCTGGTGAGGCCACACCTCAAGTGCTGGGTGCAGTTTTGGGCCCCTCACTACAGGAAGGATGTTGAGATGCTGGAGCGTGTCCAGAGAAGGCTGATGGAGCTGGTGAAGGGTCTGGAGCACAAGTCCTACGAGGAGCATCTGAGGGAGCTGGGGCTTGTTAGTCTGGAGAGAAGGAGGCTGAGGGGAGACCTTATTGCTCTCTACAAGTACCTGCAAGGAGGGTGTAGAGAGCTGGGGGTTGGTCTCTTCTCTGAGGTAGCGAGCAATAGGACGAGAGGAAATGGTTATAAACTGCACCAGAGGAGATTTAGGTTGGACATCAGGAAGAAATTCTTTACTGACAGGGTTGTGGGGCATTGGAACAGGCTGCCCAGGGAAGTGGTGGTCACCATCCCTGGAGGGATTTAAAAGGCAAATAGATGAGGTGCTGAAGGACATGCTCTAGAGGTGGACTAGGCAGGGTGAGGCTGTGGTTGGACTTGATGATCCTAAAGGTCTCTTCCAACCCAAGTGATCCCATGATTCTATGATTCTATTTACCCTGATGGACTGGCAATCTTGCTTGCTCTTTTAGAGAATTCAGACCGATGGGATTTTTGGGGCAGACTTTTCCGTGTTTGATAGTCATGTCCAGTGGCTTTCTTTTAAGCTCAGCTGTAAATATTTGGATGAGCTTCTTTATGTTTCTTGTGTTGTAGTTGTAGCTGTAGTTTGTTTCCTTTGTCTGTATTTTCTTTGGCTCAGGTGTGGAGGGCTGTTGTTTTCCTTCCTTCCAGTTACTGCCATCAAATCCTTGGAGCTTATCAAGTTTCATCAACACGATTTTCATATCAATTCCAGATTTGATTCTCTTAAGCATTTACCTATGGTCTTGAGTACATTAATACTTAATACATTAATACTTTCACTTTGATACCATTGTAACTGGACTCGTGGTTTATGCAGCACTCTTCCATCTAGCAAACAAAAATGAGCAGCTTTATATGCATGTGCAGGAACGGCTTAGCTAACGGTGCTTATGTAAGCTTCATATTAAATATGCCTAGGAAAATCAAAGCATGGAAATCATCCCTATTAATTGCTTTCCTATTTCACTGGCCAATCACACACCTCCTGCATCCAGAATGAGCTTTGTTCTGTGTGGAGTGCACTGCTAGGAAGCTGCTGTGTGGAAAAGACGTCTAGCGTTTGGCGGAGGAAAGCATGCAGCATCACATGGGTCGGGGTAATTACAGTGTCTCTGGAGCTGTAGGCGTTCAAGATGGCCACAAGCAAAATTTATGTGAGACGCTGCAGAGTGAAAATCCCTGTGCATCTACAAATATAGGGTTGTTTTTTATTGGTTTGAGTTTTGTTTTTTTTTTAATGTAAAACCAAAACAGAGGATTGTTCCCTGCATTTGGGGCTCAATGTCCCCAACTCTTCTGTGAATTGTTCTTCAGGCTTGGAAAACTACTTAGTTTTCCGCCTTTGTTTTTTATTTTCCCTGCATTGCTTTTATCATTTAGCATTCACATAGTGAACACTGAAGGACAAAACATACCTTGCACCACCCCTGCCTGTGTTGTTACAGTAATTACAGGCATAGGCTGGCTGCCTTTGTGGCCTCTCAGCTAGTTCAGGGGTTCTGCACCTGCAGTCACCTGGTTCACACATGCAAATGAGATTTCATTAAATGAGCCGTGAAGTTTCACTGTGATTTTAACACACAGCTGGAAAAGCCCTGGTGAATTTTGATTCTAAAAGGATCAGGCACTTAATGCTTAACCTCCTCCAGATCATCAGGCTTTTTCCTTATATTTCTTTCTAGAAAGTTCTGGGCTTCGATAGCAGCTCACCTATACACTTGTCTTGTCTTGGAGCAGTCACTAGAAGCAGCCCGCTGCACCCGCACACCTCTCCGTTATCTGGATGGCACAGAACTCTGTGGCTTTTGGCAGTGGGGATTATTCCTGTTTTGGACTTACGTGATTGTATCACCAATCTGAATGCCACAAATACATGGTTCACTGCCTCTCCTCTTTGGGGTAACCTCATGCTTCCTACCCAAATTAGGCAGCTGATGTTGGGCTCAAAAAATCTCCTATTTTTAAAAAAGAACTGAAACTTTCTGGAGAGCTCTGCATTTTCTTTTCCCCTGCCACTGATTAATCCCTTCCATTTGGTGTAGTTTGGCAGAAGAAGCTATCCAAGACAGCAATCAAAGGTTTGTCAGTCAAGAAAGTCAAGCCGACAGAGGCATGGCTCTTGCCTGAAAGCAGGTCATCTCCTCAAACCTGGTCACTGATAATTCTGGAATAGGATGGTTAAAGAGGAAAGATTAAACGATGAGAATTGGAAATGGCTGCATTTATTCCAGTATCTGGACAGGGGACACAGAGTACTACAGTGGATTATATCCCAAAGACTAACAACATTAGTATGTTTGGTGGTAGCCAAGGTCATGGAAAATGGAGGCTTCACAGTTGTTCCTAAGCATTTATTTCTCAGCAGGACGAGTTGCCTCAGTGCTACCAAAATGATTCTTGTTGTGAAGACATCTATTCATCACTTCTCAAGTGCTTTTGCAGTTTACATATCTGTACAGGGTTTGGGTGGCAAGGCATTGGTAGAGCTGGGGCTGCAGGGGTGGCTTCTGTGAGAAGCCACCCCTGCTAGTTTCTGCTAGAAACTCCTGTGAGAGGGACCGCAGGCTGGAGCAGGGAAAGAGTGTGGGGAGTCTTCCCCCTGAGGAGGAAGGAGCAGCAGAGACATGTGATGAACTCACCACAATCCAAATTCCCCATCCCCCTGTGCCACTGTGGGGAGAGGGGGAGGAGCTAGAGAAATTGGGAGTGAAGTTAAGCCTGGAAAGAAGGGAGGTGTGTGGGGAGCTGTTTCTGAGGTTTGATTTTGTCATTATCCTACTCTGATTTGATTGGTAATAAATTATTTTTTCCCCAAGTCTAGTTTGTCCTGCCCATGAGGGTAATTGGTGAGTGATCTCTCCCTGTCCTTACCTCAACTATGAGCCTTTCATTACATTTTCTCTCCCCTGCCCAGCTGAGGATGGACAACAACAGAGTGGCTTTGGGGAGCACCTGGCCTCCAGACAGGGTCAGCCCACCACAGTGTATCAGGTATGGAGATGTTCCCTGCCAGACCACTCTTCTCTTTGAACAAATTTCTTGGCAAAGGCATTTGGAGCAGGTGCAGGAGGGACGCTCATATCTGTGAATAAAAGCCAGCCAAGTCAAAACTTTGCAGTTCCCAGATCCAGGTGTGTATCCATCCCTGTCTTGACTCCATTTTGGGGTAAGACACTGCCTTTCCCATCTCTTCTATCTTCTCACACATCAGATACTTTGGTTTCTCTTGGGGAAAAAGAAACTCAGTGAGATGAGGCCACTGGGGACTCGCTGCATTCTTCAATTGGTCCCGTGTCTGGAGTCCAATGTCTGGAACATTTCTGTGAACCAAGATTATTCATAGGAAGGGTGTGTTAATATAACCCTGAATCTGTCTGGAGGGATAAAGAAAAAAGTCTGGGGTTTTGTAGGGTTTTAAAATTTCTTTTAGAGATCTGCGTCCCATTCTTGCTATTTTGGTTGATGATGATGATGATAATAACAACAACAATAGTACCATAGGTTTTGCAGTTTTCTTTTACTGTGCTTCAGATGCTTACATATTGTGTCATAGATGTTATATTTCACTTTAAATTGAAGATGAAGAACTGGATTGTAGATTTTAATATAAGATTTTCAGGGTTATATCCACAAGTATTTTAATATCTTAATATGCTTTTGTGAAAGATTAATATTCCTCAAGTATATTACTTTTTGTCAAAAAGATTTAAAAACAGGCTAAATGAGATAATTGTTTTATTTTCCTTTTCAAGTGAAAGATTTACAGAGTGAGGTTGGAAAATTGTGTGTAGGCTGCTGTTTTATGTTGTAGCTGGTTATTACTCAGTGACTCACAGTAACTTTCCAGAGCTTGCCACACCTTAAGGTTAAACTGCCTCAAACCAGGCAGCAAACTATTAGTGGAGGTGCTTTGAATGATTTTTATTATTTATAATTTTTCAATGTAAAAAGACATGTTTTGAAACAACGTGTAGAACTTTGCTGAGACTGCTCGAATCCTGTTTCCTCGGAAAGTGTTTCCTGCCCGCTCTCCGGTTCCACCGATAGCGTTAGGCATGACTAAAAGGTTTAGTTGCGATAGCTATCAGTACTTCCAGGGAAGAATTAGAGGCTTCTCTACAGATAGGAAAGAGCCAGCATCCCACAGCAGAGACCCATCTAGCCTTTGGCATTTTGTGTTCAGGAAGCATGTGCTGAAAGGTGAAATGGAAGAAATTAAATGTGTGGAGTGGAAATTCATCTGACAGTTTAATCCTAAGACATCAGTGTCTGCCTGGTGTGCAGAGTTCAGAACAAATATGGAAACAGGCAGTTCTGGACACCTTACACTAAGAGAAATGTAGAATCCAACTACTCTGCCCTAGAACATTGTGTCCAGCTCTGGGCCTCTCAGTTCCAGAAGGACATAGAACTCCAGCACAGGGCCACCAAGATGATTAAGGGAATGGAACATCTTCCTTATGAGGACAAGCTGAGGGAGCTGGGTCTCTTCAGCTTGGAGAAGAGGAGACTGAGGGGTGACCTCATTCATGTTTAGAAATATATAAAGGGTGAGTGTCAGAAGGATGGAGCCAGGCTCTTCTCTGGCCAGTGGTGATGGCCAGTGATAGAACAAGGGGCAATGGTTCCAAGCTGGAACATAGAAAGTTCCATCTTAATAGAAGAAGGAACTTTTTCCCTGTGAGTGTGACAGATCACTGGAACAGGCTGCCCAGAGAGTTTGTGGAGTCTCCTTCTCTGGAGACATTCAAGACCAATCTGGACACGTTCCTATGTGACCTACTCTAGATGATCCTGCTCGGGCAGATGGGTTGACTGAGTGATCTTTCGAGGTCTCTTCCAGCTCCTAAAGTTCTGTGATTCTGTGATTCAGGAAGCAGGATGATGATTGCTTAAGTGGTTTGAGAAAGCTCTCTGAACATAAGACATAAGTGACAGACATTGAACATATTGAACAAATAAACAGATGTGGAGTTTACCCTCTCACCAGGTTTTCATCTGGTGCCTCTGCAGCTGTGGATGCAGAAAATGTTTAATGGCAATGGGACAACTGCTCATGCACCTACCACTCCGTACACCCCAGTCACATCCAGTATGATTTCCCATATGGTGGGAGGAGCAGAGCAAACAAGGTCTGAAAATCTTTCATCCCACCAGACATACCAGGAGTGCTGGAAAATGATGTCTGAGGTTGGTAGGAAAGGAATAAAGAGCTCTTATGGCACAGGAACACCTTGCTTTGTTCTGAAAAGTTGGAGATTTTCTTTCCCTGCTTTAAAAAATGTCTTAGGTAAAGGTAGATCTGTGACAAGCCACCATAAAAAGAAGAAAACCCCAAAATTTAATTATCTGCTATGGGTATTATGGTGGTGGAAAGAGTGCCAGAGCTTTATGAGAAACTGAGATATGATTAGAAACATGACAGGCCCATCAATAACAGCTCACAAGGGTTGGTCAAGTTGGGTGCTGTATAACAGTTACCAACAGAAAAACTGAAAGCATGTTTATTTTTTCCTTCTTATAACGCCTTCCCCACCCCATTATCCCTATTCTCTCACTATTTAATATTCTGCTCACATAGAAAGCAGTAGGCACAGTCTCAAATTTCCTTTCTATAGCTGCTTTAAAGGAAGCATTAGGGCTGAAAGAAGAACATGATTTCAACATTTGCAATAGATTTTAAAATGGAAACATGAAAAGCTCACATCCATAATAGGGGACTCTACAGGCAATTTCCTAGACAAGATAAGGCTGATCTTTCAAAGGCTGTATTTTCTGTGTTGGCAGTCTCACCATGGGGTCCAGGGCTTCAGAGCACCTGTCTCCGGGCCATGAGAGGGATGAAGCTCAATGCCATAAATACATGGAGCTGAGCATCCAAGCAATACCTCGATCCTTGAATTAATGCCTTGTCCCACTGACACTGCACAGGTACACATTTACAACTGTGAGCAAGGGTAGAGAGCAGATAAAGAGCCAGCTGAACGGGGCTGGGTTTTTTTTCAGCTCAGAATGAAATCTCTTTTGCAATGAGTGTGTCAGTTCTAAAGTTAAAGATCGGTTACCAGGAAACAGAAGCTAATTGTCTTCAAGCTTGTAAAAAACCCCAGTGCAACTTGGGCCAGCTAATTAAGATGATGAAGGTAAAACCTCATCTCAACAATCAGAGATGTTGGAAAACGAGCTTTTTCCATGACGCATGCCTGTGCCAGATTCTGTGGCAGTTTGGAGAAGCAATTATGTAAATATAGATTTGCAAACAATTTCACAAAGTGACAAAAACAGCATTAATTACCAAAAAATGTTAGCGATTTGTCTAGCCAACCACAGAGTGATGAAATCATGGTCATGTTAAAAATGAAAGCCTGATGTAACCCCTTGGGTTTGTTTTGCTGTTTTTTTTTTTTTTTTTTTGTGCATGTGTTTTATTTTCATGAATAGTATCTTGCCTTGTATCTTTGACTTAGATCTCAAAAGCAGCTGGATTTACTTAATTTTTTAATCTAGGCCCAGGAAAATGACACACATGCCCACATTAAAAATAATGTCTCTATTCCTGTTGGAAGAGGCAAATGTCATGAGCAGCGACTCTACAGGTCTTCACAGACCTCAAAATCAGTTTGCATTGCATTGCATCATTTGCATTCAAATTCTCTCCCTGAACTGAATGTAACTTTTACTTTGTTTTTGACAGAACACAGATGCAGTCTAATTTATTTCGAGTGAAAAAGCAATGTTGATAGTAAGTACCTCATGTTTTTTGACTTGCACAGTTTCTTAAGTCACACTGTACACCACAATATAATAAAGTACTTCTTTAATCATCATTTGATTACCTCGCTACCTGGAAGCTCAGCTGTTCAGTATTACAATCTAAAAAGCTCATTTCTTAAGAATGTAATCAGTGCCTTCATTGTACTCATTGGTTACTTAGGCATTGGAAGCATCATTGATAAATAGTAAGAGACAGAATACATCCTACTAGTACTAAATACTGGTATCCAGTTACTCTACTTTCCCAAGATTATGGCTATGGATGTCATAAAGATTGACCAGAAACATTCTTTGGAAGAACTGTACAAGTTCACATCAAGTTTAGAAAAGGCTCTGGATGCAGTTAACCATAAATAATGGTTATTTTGTAATATTCAGAAACATCTTATTTCCATGGATAAATTACTACTTTCTCTTTCTCTGGTGAAAATTTAAATAGTAGCTTCAAACAAAAGCTGCTTCTATTCCTGCCACAAGGTTATACAACACAGTGTTGATACAATTTGAAGGAGCTGACTTACTGCTTAAAATATGGATGTTGCATATGACTTAAATAATATGAATTATATGATGCAGTCATTACTGAGTTGTTACCCAGGCAAAACATAGTGTTGCTTCAATAAATATTTCAGGATTCAACACTATAATTCTTATGAGACATTTCACAGAAATACGATGGATAGCAACTTTAGAATTGCTGTTGAATTAATATCTCACTGTTTAAATATTTAGCCAGGAGCTTACTAAAATAGGTTTGTTTCTCCATGTATTTGTTAACCAAATAGTAAATTTACAAAAGACATTATATCTCCTATCATCTTCTTCCTCCATTAAATAAACATGTAATAAGAATTCATAGCTCTTCTTTTAAAACCCTAGGCAAGTCACTATAGCTGCCTATGCTATAGCATCAGAGCAAGGTTTTGATGAGAATACATGCCTATGAACACAAGCTCTCTTCTAATCTAATCCTATCTTTCATCTAGGAAATGAAAAAACCCAACCATACCTTTTAATCATAGACGTTTTTCTGTAAAAAACTTTTGAAAAATATTGCAGAACTTTTCATAAAACTTTTCTTTCTGTGGAATTGAGAAGTGGTTCCACTTCTGCAGAAGTGAAAATTCAGGTACAGGGAGATGGTGTGCATTTGATGATAGTCATTGAATAGAATCATAGAGTACGCTGATTTGGAAGGGACCCATAGGATCACTGAGTCCACCTCTGATCTGCATTTCAGCTTCTTCATTTAGGGTCTCAAGTTTTAATGACAAGATAAGTTGAAAATTTCCAAATGCCTCACAGCCACTCAAATGCAAAGCCTGGAAGAACTCCAATTGTTTCAACATTCCTGTGGTTTGCCATCTGTACCTGATAAACCAACTAGTGACAGGTATAACTCAGAGAATTAGACATGCTATGGCATGGTGTCCCTCTTTGACAGGTTCTAGGATGCACACCTGAAACATACATTAACTTCTGCCTTTATTTAAAGATGTGTGCCAAACATATAGCTTTCATTTGAATGTGTGACAATATTTTTAGAGGATCAGGCTCTTACATCACAGCTACATGTGTATTTCCTATAGTAACCAGGTTAATGGGATTCCCAACCTCCAATTACAATAACTCCAACTACAATAACAATTACAATACAACATCTCTATACTTCAAGACTAGTAATGGAAGGAGGCAATTTTTAAACTTCACTGTTAAATATACTAAAGAGTGGCAGGTCTGGCCTAAAACTAAGTAATTCAGCAGAAAGTTTCCTACCAATTTCAACAGGCTTTGAACCATGGAATGGTATCTAAAATGTTCTGTGTCTCTTGCTTAAATATGAGAAGAACAAAATGAAGGAGGGAGGTTTTTTTTCCTCTATTGCCTAGTGTTTGTGATGACTCAGATACAGCAGACTGCTAGGAAATTGTACTTACACCACAAGGACAACACTTATTGCAACTCCTTAGTCATCAGAGAGAGAGGCTAAATTCAGTTGTAAAGTTTGGTACAGGGTTGCAGTCTGTAGAGCTTTTGGATTATTAATTTATTTGTTTAACATATTGCTTTTTTAAGATTAAATTTATCAGGGAGATGAAAATGAAAGTGTTTCTAAGATTTGTTAAATCCAGGATTTTGTGGACTAGCAAATTATTCCAGTAGCACCCATTGATTCCAGAAGCTGGTGAAACAAGTCACACGAAGGACCATGGCATCATACTGTTACCAAATACCACCACATCAAATGCTTACCAAACATCAGGGATAAAATTGCCTCTTAGAATTGCCTAACACAGGAACTACCCTCCTTTCTCATCTTGATTTTCAATCTGCTTCAGTCCTGTTACTCAAAAAAAAAAGGTGCTACACTTTATCTGTCTTCAGCACTTGCGTTGCTTGCTGCCCATCACTTCAGTATCCACATTCACATCTCCCCAGATGGATGCACAACAGATCTTTGCACATTTGAAACCTTTAATTTAGAGGAGTGAGCTCAGCTTTTGGGCTGTGTGCAGCCTCAAATATTTCTTTAAAAAAAAAATCCATATTTTTAATTCCTCTTTGATATTCATAAAGCATTTCAGTTGTGTCATGCTGTGCTAATAGGCTGAAGGATTTCTTGGTCGGTTTGACATTCTGCTGCCCCTAGGTAGCAAAATGCTGCGGTCTCCAAGGACAACCCTCAAAACTCGAAAGAGCTGGGTACCGGCTCCCAGCGGGGCTTCCTTTATGTGAACTCAGCCAACCAACAACTCCATGACTCCAGCAGCTGCTTTTGGCCTTGAGACCAATGGATGAATTTATCCATCTTCCCTCATTCCCTCAGTCATCTCTCTGGCTGAAGCCAGCATGGTTAAACCTGGATCCCTGCCGAGGACAATCAGGAACGAAGTGCTGGCCCAGTGAGGTTTTTCCAGCATGTACCAAGCAGATTGTATTCAAGGGCAAAGGGTCCATGCTATATAAATGCCTTAGAGCCTGTACCAGTGTTCCTGGCTCCCCATTGTGCTCTCTCTGATTGCAGGTTTTAAATATGTCATGTATTTCCAGATGCATTATTTATGTTTGCTTGTGTTGTGCAATTTGTGGCAGAGTGAGGGGTCTACTGGAAAGCAGCCCATGGTTTAGTGGCCAGCCCTGTAGCAAAATATTAGTAATATAGAAATATGCTGCCCTAAGTGAAATTTGATTTTAACATAAATGACAGAAAGTATTCAAATAATTTATTATTTTTATAAAGTTGGCAACGTTCAAAAGTGATTCTGAAATTGCAGCTATTTTAATGTTTCTCTTTATTGTCTTTTTTGTCTCTTTTCTTCTCTTTTTCCTCCTCTTCCCTCTTCCCTCTTCCCTCTTCCCTCTTCCCTCTTCCCTCTTCCCTCTTCCCTCTTCCTTCTTCCCTTCCATTACACTTTATGATAGGACTGAGGTTACAAGATCTGGCTTGTTCTGACAATGCACAAGCACTATCAGATGGGTTGAAGCTGTCGGTGGCTGGTCACCCTTGTGGCAGTGGTTCAAATGACTTTTTTTTTTTTCAGCCAGTGTGGGTAGGAGGCTGTGTCTGCTCCTTAGTCTAGACTTGGGTACCATGAACTACACACACATCTGCTGGAGTTTAGGCAGTGCTCCTGCTATAAAGCTGTACCCTTGCAGAAGCTGAAGCTAGCACATGTGGGGTAATTCACTATCAACGTGTGACACTGGTATTTCACAGTCAGTCATCCCACAGCTTAAGGTTTCCAGCACAGTTTAGCTCTATTTGCTTTCTTTTTTGACTGACCTGGTTAAAAAAAATAGACTCTTGCTTCATATCCATGCCAACTGTCCTGACTTTAAAGAAACACAGCTTTCAGAAGTGCATCCTTCATGGTGTATTCTCAAACAGAGCTTTTTCTTTCCCACCCCAAACAGGTTTAGGGGTAAACACATATTTATACACATGTGTATCAATTCCAAGAGTTCAGAAGCGGATGTGTCCTTGAGGACGGATAGTATGTGGTAGTACATGGTGGACAGCCTCAATTGTAATATTTGCTTGGCTATTTCCAAGCATGATTTCATTCTTGGTACGATTTAATTTTTGATGACCCCTGAAATGTTTTGTTCCCTGCTCTCCTCCCCCCCCGCCCCCATGTGTATTGTCATTATAAATAAAAAAATTAGGAAGCCAAAACAATGGTCAACGTTACAGGAGTGATGAGTGGTCATAGCACGATTATGACAATCTCTTTTTACTTGGATGACCACTAATTTGTGTAAGCTACCAACGTTGTGATGGTGATTATCCTGCTGTGAATGTTAGGTATTGTATATTGAAATTTACCCTGCTCCACCACGTGACCACGAGAGGAATCCCCAGGGCCATATTTAATTTCACAGTCAAATGCACTACTTGACTAGCAGCCTTGAAAACAGTGAGTATCCTATAGTTTGGATCTCCTCTGGGAACAATCCTGTGAAGTTAATTGAGCTATTTTGCCTTGTATACAAATCCCAGCAGGAAGACTGGGAAACAGGGCAGGGATTGGGGGAAAATATATGTGCGAGTTAGAGGAAGGAAAAGAAGAGGACAGAGCAGAACCCTTGGTGTTTTTTTGAACACGATGTAATCAGTTGCCATAATACTGTACTGTTTGTTTGACTTTTTTTTTTTCAGTTTGGTTACTGTTACTTCATCCCTGAAACACTTCCAAGAGAAACGAGGGATTGTCCGCAAGATAATCACCACTGTGTCTGACTCTTTTGTGTGTAGTATGGTCTGTCACTAAGACAGAGACATTATCTATATGCAGCCTGTGAGCAAAAATCAAGAGCATTAACTGGAGAGATCAAGTTCCAGTGTATATCATGTCATGAATGGATGGTTTCGCCAAGAGAAAGGTTCTTGCTGCTAGGTAGAAGTAGTGCTCTGTCTTTCTCAAAATCAATATTTCAGTGTCCTTTCTGTTGCATGTGATGGCATCTTCAATACCTTCCAAATCTTAAGTGATAATTTAGGAGAAGGTCAATTAATGATTCCTGAACTGACTTGTCTGCACATTGGACACCAAGTCCATTCAGAAGCCTGAGCTGGCTCAGGTCAGGGACATGAACAGACGTGGCCATGCACCAATGCTCTCAGAGGTGGCTAGCTATAGCTGTGGTCCCTGCTGTGAGCTGGATTGTCCCCACAACTAATTTAATTTTTGTCCTGCCTGCAATAACCAGTGTTGGCGATTTCCTCATCATAATAGGCAGAGTTTGACAACACGGTGTTCTCATTCTGAGAATCATCTCAGAATATATAATCATCTCCTCACATGTAAACCCACATTATGACAGTGGATGTTATGCAACTGCCACCTTTGAGATGGGATAATCCTTTATGGCAGTTATGTAACTGCCATCTTTGAGATGGGTCAGGGGTATCATCTGGCAGGGGATGCACTCCCTAAGAAAGACTGAGCATATCACAGAAGTTGTGAGGACCACAGGGCTAGCTTTCAGGTGGTCAGGTTTAGTCCTCAGCACAGCACCCAGAGAGTAAATTTACATGAGTAAACAGCTTTTTTTTTAGTGGCTGTTTTGTTTATTTACAGTGGGATCTATCCTGCCCAGCTTAGCAGGCACCTCAATTGCACGAGCTTGATGAAGGACTCCTTCCTATGAGAGTTTTTAAATTCTTTCTATAGTGACTGGGGAGACCAAAATGCCTCTGGAAGCATTCAGAAGACTCAGCTATCAACCAACATGGTTTCAAAAAGGCAGGTTGGGTCTCAGCCTGTATCAGAACATAAACACGGTTTTAGGAGAATTTCTTTTCCTAATTGCAGTTCTCTAACTAAATAAAACCAAATTATTTTAGCCAGTTCATGCTTAAAGTCTTTCTCTTCACACAGTCACAGACTGTTAGAAATTGGAAGTGACCTCAAAAGATCATCTAGTCTAACTCCCCTGTCTGAGCAGGATCACCTAGATTAGATCACACAGGAATACATCCAGATTTGTCTTGAATGTCTCCAGAGAAGGAGACTCCACAACCTCTCTGGGCAGACTGTTCCAGTGCTCTGTCACCCTCACTTCCTTTCACATAACAGAGTTTACTTGACTGTCAAATAATTGTATTTCCAGAATTGGATCCATTAGAAATCCTGTGGCTTTTGTTATCATTTTGTTATGATTTATTTGTGTTTCAGCATCATGGAGGATCTTGTTTTTATAATCGTAAAAGAAATCAGTGTAATGAGACATGAGTTGCTGAGGTGTCTGTTATTAAAATCTGTAGCTATTCAATCTTAGAATGATAATTTTTCCCAAAAATGCAATGTTGATATTAGAAAAACAATACAATTTTGATTCCTTTAACACTTGTTGGATGGACAATGTCTGTAGGCCAGCAAATAACAAGTGAACATTTATGCCCAGTGCCCGTCCTTTATACATTTACCAACCTAAGTAGGTTTTAGCTTCATGGATGTTCTCATCAAAGTAAATTTCAGCTTGTTGTGCATCAGCTGGCAAGGTCTGATGAATGACTGCTGTTGGCCACCAATCGAAAATCTGACATGAGATAGTTGCAATCAATTCATAGGTAATCAGCTAACTGTAATCAATCCACATGAACGATGAAATCCTGTCTTCTGGTGTCAGGACACCTTGCAGAAAAAGTTTTCCATGCCACTTGCTTTTATTAGATTTTCTATGGACCAGTGAAGAAGGTAATACATTTGATGCATTTTTATCTATGTCAGCAGGTTTTGGCTAAATTTGCAGCATTAAATACCCCAGTAGAGAAAATTTCCTTCTGTGCTTTAAAAATGCCCTCGCAAATTGTTAAGTCTGTGCAAAAAATTGAGGGATGATAATTAGCAAAATTGATTTTAAAAAAGAGCAAAAAAGCAATCATGCAAATTAGCAAAAAATGCCTATAAAATTGTTGCGTAGGTGCAGCTTGGAAAGAAAGCCTTGGCTTTGTTATTTCTTTTCTGTCTCATGACTTAAAATACAAGCCGTTGCTCCTACGTTGATGGGAAAAGTCGAAACATATGCTTTTCAGCTCACAAAGAATAACATGCAAAGCATAATGTTTTTGCAAGTGTAAAACTAAATGGAAGTTTTCCATAAGCCATATTCGGAGCAGGGTCGATGGCCACAAGACCAGCTTCAACTTGCTTCTGGGGCTGTCGGAGCCCACATGGGCCATAATCCAAACACAGTAGAAACACAATACAACAATGCTTTCCCCTCTTGATGCTTTTCACGAAACCACCAGAAGTCATGCATGGGGATCACGGTATATCAGCCTAGCTCAGGAACTCAGACTTGGGAAAACAGCTGGTAAAGCTGCTTCGCGTGTCATGTCTTACAAAACCCAACTACTTCACGTTTGACGAGGCATAATTATCCATGCTAAATATCGGTGGTTAGAAGCCACGCTGAGAAAGAAGTGATGCTTTGATGGGTTGTTAGGGCAGGGAGAAGATGAGTAGTTTTTAGTATTTTGACAAATAATAATTGTGTAATTAAATACCTTAAACCCCATTCTTTAGAGTGACTATGTGAAAGCAGCACTTCCTATCCAACCTACCTATTCCTGATGTGGATTTAGTAGTTGCTGTCTTTAGTAATCAAAATAAATGCTTAACAGCTTTAACATGAAGAAACTCTGCTAAAACAGCACTGAATGGGGAAGCGCGGCTGGAGCCTCTTCTATTCAGTGGTTAGCAATGCCCAATAAGCAATGATTGGCAGTGTCTCAGCCCTTCATCTGCAGGCAGGGTGCTCACATCCTCACGTGAAGTCCTGGGGAATAGGATGGAAAGCAATGGCAGAGAGTGTTTGGCCGCAGGTGTTAATCAGCAAGCCAGGCAAAACACGGCTTGGCTTTCGACTCCTCAGATGTGTTGACAGAGCTGACAGTTGGAATACTCGCTTTTTTTAACTGGTGAAATGAATGTGTTTTACCTGGAATCACTGAGTCACAACAAATATGGAAAAAACCACTCCCATAGCATTTCCCAGAGTAGAGTGGTCATTTAATAATAGCATGTTTGTAGAGTATTTGTTTCCACTCTCCGCGTTAGGGCCTCAGAGTGCTCTGCAAACATTAATAAAATTATTCGTAATCCTTTCTAACTAAGCAATTTATTTCCACTTCGTTGAACAGAGCCATGAAGAGATTGTTAATAGTTTTAACTGCTACATGCAGTACTTCTAAGCTGTGTTTTTCAACATTCTTGGAAAAAAACTCAACCCCACGTTATCATTAAGCTCATTTTACAGATGGATGGAGAAATAAGGCTTTACAGAGCACCCAAGACTAATTGCCATATAATTCATCTGTTGCCATACCAAAGACCAACCATCTCCATATGTCCTGATCGCATGCGCATCGTGTAAATTGTTCTCAACCGTCATGGGGATTTCTAGAGCAGTGGGAAGAACTGGAGAAGCAAAAGAGGGGAAGCAGCCATCCTGTGGTCATGTCAGTGTGCTCTTTTAGGTTGCCTCTCAGAACTTGTTCAATGAGTATATCCCAAACTGGAGAGTCCTGTGGATGTCCCCATGAGAGGCAGCTGCACACATTCATATTGCAGCTGGAGCCTGCAGGCATTGCACATTTATACTATACGCCCTGTGGTACTGACAAAGCTCTGTAGCAATTTCTTCAGGGCTGATTTGCTTGCAAGAAAAATACATATAGAGATGTATATGTACATATGTTTATATAAACATACATCTAACTCGACCATGCAGCCATATAGAATCATAGAATCATAGAATGTGTACATCATATGTATCTTCTCTCTGCAGAGCCTTTGGGAGCAGGATTTTAAAGAATCAGAGAATGGTTTGGGCTGGAAGGCACCTTTGAATATCATCTAGTCCAAGCTCAATTCTTTGTGGACATGGAGATCTCCTCCATATTCCTATTTTTTGGTTGAAGGCTGGGTGTTTTCTCCTTGAAGATACTGCAAAGAGCTGGTTTGGGATCTGTAGCATTCACTCCATGCCTAAGTACAGCCCTAAAAATGGCAGAGGGCAGGTGTGAGGGCACCAATCCTGGATTGAGGGATTGTAAGCGGGGGACCTTGGTTTTCACCTCAGGCATTGAGTCAGAGGAAAACTCCCTTGTCATCAAATGACACACACTTTATTCCTGGCAAGAGACAAGAAATGTTATTGTCTTGGACAATACCAGTGCTATTCCAGGCTGTGGGCAATGAACAGGTTTTTGAGCCAATAGCCTCGATGCCTTGTGATGGTCTAGACATCACCTGAAGCACCAGTCAGAGATGGTCTGTCACCCCATTTTTAATTGCTCTTATCTAATGTCTCACTGCTTTGAACAGGTGGGCTGCATGGCAGCTTCTTGGCTTCCAGTAATTTGTGGACCAAGTTGTCCCTTGAGCCACTGGTGAGGATTGGTCATAGGCTGCAAGGTGCTGGGTGGCACACTGCTTCTTGCCAGTCCTAACCTAGGGTTCATCCAGGCAGCTTCAAGCAGTGACTGCCGTGGCCTGGGGGAACTTCTTAAACGTCCCTCTATGCTTTTCCATCTGGGTTACTCTCATGGTGGCCACTGGTATACTGCAAAACCAAAAAAAAATGTAGTAGATAGAAATTTGTCTTTGATGGCTTTGCTAAAGATGACACTGCTAATGATGCCAAACTGAAGCCATTTAGGGCAGTTTAAGTTCCTAGCTGTTCTTTATATTTTTCTGTCTGAAGGATATTTTTGTGATATGTTACTGCATTATCCAACTTTTCTTTAGTTCTGATATGCTGATGTGTGTTCTCACCAACACTCTTTCTTGCCATAATTTTACCTACACTGCTGTAGACATCTTGCATTATCAATGCCTCACAGAAAATAAACTATATGCATGCATGTGGCTGGTTTTCTTGATGCTCTGCAATGTACTTTGACTTCTCCAACTGCCCTGATGTGCAGGTATGCTTTGATCCTCTTATAATTCTCCTTAAGTGTTTCTCTGACTTCATTAGAGAGGAGGAGACTCCAAAGCAGAAAGGTTTTCTTCTTTCTCTCTTTTGAAATTTATGTTTTACTGAAATGATTTTCATAAAGGAAAGCTGCATTGACATCTCTCCCTGTACCGAAGAACCATGCTAAGCAATCTTCTGGTTTTGCCTCAGAGTGTTTCAGAGATGCCATCTTGTAGTTGTTGCCTAAAACAAAGTTCAAATAACAGCCCTTCAATTAACACCTGTCAGAATGAGCTCTCAGGTTTGGGTCCAGGTTATATTCACAGAATCACCTTCCACCACTAAGCTCACGACTCAACAAGCATTGGAAATAATTACAAGATTTTTAAGCTCACAGTCTGTGAAAGAGGTCTTGGAATCATGCAAAGAAACCTAGAAGCCCCAGTTGAACTTCACATCATACTGTGAAATCTCCATCTGAAAAAAAAACCCTGTTCAAATCTGAATATATATTAAAGCTAAACAGAACAGCTGTTAAAATTTCATCACACTTTTAATTCAGCTTTATTCATTGCATATTTAGGTTCATACACATAAAGAAGTATCACAATGGAGGTGTCGAGCAATCTGCCAGCAAGATCTCCGTGGATACCTATTATTCCTGCCCTCAGATGCATTTTGAAGAACACTTGCGCTTGCTAATAAAAACACAAGATGGCAGTGCTCAGTTCATTAACAAACCAAAGCAGAACAGCTTTGCTGTACAGTGAAAACGAGAGAAGAGACAGAAGATTTTATCACACACAGCAGCAGTGGATTCTTAGCCCTTTCTGCCCATCCCACACTAAGACAGTTTCCCCCTAAAGCATACAGGAATGTGTCAGTAAAACCCACAGCAAACACCCACAGCCCTGAAACAAACAAATTCTGCCTTGTTACCCAGAGATACAGGAGTGTTTTGCTTAGCCAGCTAATCTTCAAACCAGCAAGAGAAAGTGAAAATGACACCTGAATCTGTCCTGATTAGTAATTTATATATATATCGTCTATGTTTGAGGCTCAGAGCCTCTGAGATTAAACACACACAAACTGCAACCTTTTCCTTTCTTTTTCCCAACAATATGTAAGATAAGATAACAAATAGAGGGGTTTAGCCTTGTCTGTGCTTCCCTTTCTACTTGTTTGGTAATACAGGAAAAATAAGGATTTCCTGCATCATTGCAGTGCAGAGCTGTATGATGGTATTTTTAAAGGGGGACTGTTTTTTTCTTAATGAATTTTCCCTCTGAGTGCACAACAGCTCTATTAAGACACCTTGGTTATTTAGCTTGGGAGCAGTTGGGAGCATGCAAAGTTGAATATCTAAAACCAGACAGTACTAATTGCCCTTGTTTAGCACATCATTTCATAGATGCAGCTAACTGCTGAGTAAACAATACCCAGTCAAGGTACCCCACCCAGGTCTCAGCACCCAAAGATCAACACTTAGCTTTGGCAGCAGCTTCCCGCTTTTTAGATTAAGCTCCATGGCAGGTAGAGGAGCAGGGAAACCAGTGAACCTGCTGCATGATTTTGTGTTGAAAGGACATGGGTTCACCCCCGTGAAATTACATGGTCCTGTACGACCGCGTCATGCACCATAATTCCATCCCCTGCCTATGGTACACGTGACTGTTGGATGGGATGCCCACAAGTCAGGCGGTTGGCACATATCTTGCCTTCGTCAGAGGCAGTATGAAGCCAGTCAGGGACAACAGCTCCTTCTCCTGAAGGGAGAGGTTTGAGGGAAAAAAACCTTAAAAAAAAAAAAAGAGGAAGGGAAAAAAAAAGGCAAATAAGAAAAGAAAAAAAAGGCAAAAAAGACAACAACAACAACAAAAGCAAAACCTATAATGGTTACAGGTACTCAGAGTTTTCTGCTTGGTGTAGGAGGAAAAAGGTGCCAAAAATATATGTCAAGGTCCCAGAAGGAATTCAGGTCTGCTGAGCATTCCCAAATGTGTGTGGTCATCCTCACCTTCCAGAAGAGGAGAGGAGAAGATATTTCTGGGCCCCCCAGACACTCCCAGAGACATGAAACTTCAAGCTACTTATTGATAACTTCTTTTAACTGGAATCACAGCACTGGGAGGAGGGAAAATACCCTTCTCCAGCTTTTCACTGATGCCCTTCACCTGGTAATGAGCCTCTGCCCCCAGAGCCATCAGCTTTTTCCAGCTTTTTCCTCCTGGCAGCAAGCCACCACTTTCAATCTTCAGAGGAACACGGTAAGGCAGACTTCCTCCCAGGCAGCACCTGCTGCCCTCAGCCCCATCCCTGCAGGGTGGAAATGTCCCCTCTGATTGTGGCAGCCTCTTCTCAGTGCCAGACCAGAGTTGGGGCACATGTTGTGCCACCATCCTGGAGGAGGATTCTCCAAATGATTTAACTTTTGTGCTACCTGTCTTTGCAGCAAATCCCAGCTTTCCACAGGTGCAGAAAGAGACCTGAATTGTGCTCCTGTTTGCTGCACAACAGTTTGGAACCAGGAGTAGACAGACACCCATCTGATACCCTGGGAGCTGGATTGAGGTCCAAAACCTTGCATCTTTAGGTGACTAAAATAATCTTTTTAATGTTGGTTCAGGACGAATGGTGCATCCAGAATAACAGGAAATATTTGCTTGTCCTTTCCATTTTTGCTGTGCTAAAGAAATGATTTAAATAAAAATGATTTCTATAACAAAAAATATATTGTTTAAAAACCTGCCAGACCTTTAACATATTCTTAATTTTTTAAAATAATTTTTCCTCAAACTAAATATAGATATTTCTTGTTCTGTTTACCTGCACTCAGAAGAACAAAATTTAAAAAAAAAAAGAAAGAAAAGGAGAATGACATCACCTGGCATACCTAGAGAACATTGGCAAAGTGGGAGCATATTCTTAAAACAAAAAGACAACTGTTTCAAAGTCAGCACCTGCTGCCTGGAGTTTTGTATTATTACTTTTGCTAGTACTCCCATTTCTCATGGTTTGTGGAAGCAGATGTTGCCGTTAGGGAACGTCGCTTGTTAACAAGACCACTTGCAATCAATTACAGCATTTTTCCAACAGATTTATTCCTTATAAGAAAACTTACTGTGCTTGGGATCTGAGCTGAATGAATGTCACACAGCTCCCCAACCTTTCGGGCAATAATAACAAATAACAGAGTGACTGTAGTAGTTCCTCATTAAGGGAATGCAATGACTGATTAACACTTCACTCCTTCGCATCCAAGACCAAGACACCCACGTTCCTACAGGACATCAGAACATTTTCTTTTTATCCCTGTCAAAACCATGCAGTCAGAAAGTAACATGGCAGCCTCCCACAGGCTGCTGGGCTACTCGGCAATGTTTTTACGAGAGGAGCCGTGCCACGATGACTCACTCCGCAGCACGTTAGTCCCGTGGGATTGTGCTGCTCGGCTTTGCACGGACAAAGCGAGTTGCTCACGCGGTGTTTACTAACAGCACATCGAACCGACGTCGGTGCAAGTGGAAGCTGAATCGGAGGGAGCTCAGGGTGTCAGTTGCTGCTGTGGGATTTTAGGACTGCTTGAATGGGCTGTAGATAAAGGTGCTGAGCTCGACTGGAAAATCCATGGCCACACAGAGGAAATGAAACCCAGGGGGTTATTTGTGGTTCTTACCGCTGTAGCAAAGTGTGGCATGAAATTAATTGCTTAAAAATTGCACCTTGCCCCAGTAGTCACTGTTCAGGCACGGCATTCATCAGACTGGGTTCATGGCCAGATAATGTACTTGGAGATAGTGATGCAGGTGTGTGCCTTGCTCTTAGCCTTCTCCTGGAGCCATGGCTCTTACACTGTGGTTTTGTAATAGCTGAAGTTCACATAAGCTGAAGATGATGTGGTTCAGCTCTCTTTCCTCTGCCCTTGAATGTCAGTTCCCATCTGTTCTCCACACTACTGAGTACGAATATGTGGCGAGTCAGTTCAGGAAGCTGATAGAGCCAAAACCTGAACTGTCAAAAAAACCCCACCAGATTAATTTGTCTCAGCCAGGTAAGTTTCATGAACCAGCACACCCTGTGATCACAGAAGTCACAGCTGGTGGAGCGTCAGTCACAGAAATAACTCCCAAAATGAGATGGAGAGGCGATTGGCTATGAGTGCATTCAGCAGGACAGTTGGGGTAAGGCAATTTATTCTTGTTGGGATTCCAACTATTTCTAGCATAGCAGGATGGACCTGATTTTAGATGTAGGCAGAGAAGACGGTTTTCTACCTACTTTTGTCTCTGTTTTGGTCCTGGAAAAGTAGACATGGTGTTGAGATATGTTGTATGGTGACTTCTACTGGTGCTGAACACTCTGCAAGTCATAACTTCATGGCTTGTTTCTCCTAAGCAGTAGAACAAACCACAGATATATCTATAAAAGACTTTCCCTACCTCTACTCATGTCATACCAGTCCTCCTTGCCCTTGGGGTGACCAGACTGCCATGTCACTGAACAGGTGCTAGTTTCAGATTTATTATTGACTACCAACTCTCAAAACTCACTTTTCCCTACTCTGATGAAATACTTAATTTGATGTTGAAGTAAATCTGTGGTCATCTAAAAAGGAGTATAAAACCAAAAATGAAAAATAAAGGAGAATTCACAAAGGCAAATTGTGGATAGGACAGAGAATAATGGCTTTATACTGAAAGAAGGTAGATTGAGATTAGATATCAGGAAGAAATTCTTCCTGTGAGGGTGGTGAGGCCCTGGCACAGGTTGCCCACAGAAGCTGTGGCTGCCCCCTCCCTGGCAGTGTTCAAGGCCAGGCTGGATGGGGCTTTGGGCAACCTGGTCTAGTGGAGGGTGTCCCTGCCCATGACAAGAGGGTTAGAACTAGATGGTCTTTGAGGTCCCTTCCAACCCAAACCAATCATGATTCTGTGATTCTATCAACAAAATAAAAAAAAAATCTATGAAAGCAAGAAGAAAGTACTGAGTTGCTTATCTAAAGATGTGCTGACTTTTTTTTTGTATCAAATCAGGTTTTTTTTACTCAACACAGCCTTTTAAAATTGCTGTCTTCTCTATGGTGGTAGGAAATTTCCACTTTTCCTGGTAATTCTAACTTTTCAGGGCCATTCTTCTTCTCTTACCTTTTTAAAATATTGTTTTATCTGAGGCAATACTGCTCATCCTAAACCTCAAGTTAAAAGCAAATGCTCTAAAACAGCGTGCTAGCTTTGGCTATACTTCAGCAGAAATTAATATTGCCCAATTGTAGGACAAGGAATAACTCTTCACTGAGAGGGTGGTCGGGCACTGGAACAGGCTCCCCAGGGAAGTGGTCACAGCATCCAGCTTGGCTAAGCTCAAGAAGCGTCTGGATGATGCTCTTAAGACATGTGGCTTAGTTTTAGGCAGCCCCATGAGGAGCAGGTAGCTGGACTCAGACATCCTTATGGGTCCCTTCCAACTTACGATAGCCTGTGATTCTATGATGCTATGAACTCTGGTTCAGGCCTTCGTGGACAAAGTCGGAAAATAGAAAAAAAAAGCAGACTATCAAATCTGTTTTAAATAACAAAGGCATGGCCCAAGAGCATGCTGATGGGGAACAAACAGTTCCCATGGCCAGAAACAGAGTGAGAAAAAGCTTTGTGCCCATCTGCGCTGACAGGTCTGCTGTGCTCAATCAACATTTTGTTTTATTGAAAAGATGCATTCCCCACCCCTGCCCCTCATTTTGCTACCTGTCAATTTTACAACCTCAGTCCTGGATAAAAGAAACTGTCAGAGTTTTAACTTTTCTAGCCTATGTATCCCATCAAGACTGAAGATTGTATGTCTGGGACTTGGCAATAACAGCATCCAGCAAGAGGAGAAGCAATAAACTTATTATGTGTGTCAATAAAGTCAACGAGTAAGACTTGGAACACACACAGCAAAAGTGCTGAGTAAGGGAGAGTGACTTTTCCAATTACAACAACACATTAACATGCAGGTCAGAGGTTGAAATATTAAAAAGCAGTTAACGGGTCTCTAGAGAAGCACTGGTAGTACACAGCAGCTCTACATGCTTGCAAGCAATGTGAAAAATAAGCTGCATATTGGCCCTTAGAAATGAACACTTATGAAATGCACAGCTCAATTAGCAAAAGCTGTTTGGGAACCAAAGTGTTAGTTCTGCTGGGAGGTGCCCTACCTGGGAACAGAAGTAGCAGCACCGTAATACCCTCCAGAAGACGAAGGTGCACTGTAGGCAAGGAGCCAGCTGAAGGATGAAGTAAAAGCTATCCAAAAGCTGTCAGCTGGAGAAAAAAATAATGGCAATGGTGCCTTTGAACATAGATAAATCACTTTTCTCATGAGTGGCCTTGAGATTTGTATTTGCACAACTGCTTGAAGTAGCAGTGCTTTGGTCTTGATAATCTTGAATCCAATTTCAAGCATGTTATGCATCTCCAATTAGAGCTAGATTTTTTAGAGAGCTGTACTCCCATTTAGCTATTAGAATGTAGTGCTCTTTTGGCTCTCAGGCAATTCATTAGTCTCTCCCAGCATACAGACAGTTCGACTGAGTGTCATTGGGAAACACAGTATGTGCCCTTCACCACCTCTAGCTGGAGGGTTCTTATCAAATATATTTTCCACCATGGGTAGTTTGGTGTAATGGGGTTCAGGAACTGCCCAAAGTACCACAGGCTCCATGCACCACCTGCCTGACCTCAGATAGGCTGTGACCTATCTCACAGCCCCATGGTATGGATGAGCCCATAGCCAGATGGTTTTTGACATCTGCCCTATAGGACATATCCTGAAGGAATAAGGTCAGAAGTCCATGGCCTTTTCTAGCTTATCTGATCTGCCATATACAAGAGTTCATATTTTTGTTTGAGCAGAAGCTTAATTTCAGTCAATGTGAACACACATTGAATTTTAGAGATCACTGTTGTGCTGCAGCAATACTTCTCCTGCTGCTAGGCACACATGTGAAGTGACAGTCTTCCTAGCTTTCCCTGTTTTAGGGGAGAAACAAAATGCCTCCTAAACCATAGTTGCTTGCTTAGTATTATACCATAACTGCATCTAAGCCACCGGAGAAGAAGCTTTAATTTGCCTGTAAACTCCATGGCTTTTGTGGGTTTGTTACAATGATTTTTTACATCCTGAATTTAAACAAATTGAGAAATAAGTCTGTTGTAGAGCCCACCCAAAAGATTGGTGACCTTCCCAGCTCACTGATCCGGCAATATCAAGGGAATGCAAAACCTACATCTGACCAAAACAACTTATACCCAGATTTTCTGTATGCTCCACTCCAAACAAACAAATGCTGAGCCCAGCAATTTTTACAGTCAATATGCTCCATCATCTACATGAAAACTTGGTAGATGCAGTTAGATCAAAGATTTCCTTTCAGTCCCAAAGCAGAGGATATTGTACAGAGAAATCATGACATTTTTTTCTGCTAGGCAAAGCACCGCCTGGCCTTGTCTGAGATGAAGCTCTGTCTGTTGGAAGGAAAATCTCAGTCACTCTGTGGCTATGTCATCCTTGTTCTGGGTGGAAGCTGTTTTGATGGGTAACATCTGTTATTTTCATTGAAATCTGAAAGACCTGTCTACATGTTTTGGTATTTTTATTTCTTCCTTGGTATAGGATGTTAGGGAGGGAAAAATAACTACATTGACCTTTCAGTTGACTTAGATGCAGCATACGAAGTCTCAAAGAAATGAATATCCTTACAATTATGCATAGTAAGGCATTCTTAGTCAGTTTTTCTCATGTAAGGAAAACCAAGAAAAACAGAGCTATTATGACTTTACCCACCTACAGACAAAGCCTGAGAAGATCCTATTTCTCAGACCTTTGTCAGTTTTTCAGTCTATCTAGTGGGAATTCTCTTTCCTCCCTTAAAAGATAAATACGTTAAGTTGTCTCAAAGGACAACAGTATTTCATCTGAGAAAACAAATGTCATCATTCTCTCTCATTCTCCAGTCTTGTCTTCCCCCACTCTATCTTCTATCCCTATCCCTCTGGCCACGGGACTATATAGTCTCCTTTGCCATTAATCTCTCTTAGAACATTTGTGGACAATATATACTGAGACAAAAATTGCACTTTAGAAAAATTACTACAACTATAAATTCTCTTTCTATTTGATTTTAAGCAAAATATAGCAGAAAACAGAAAAAGGATGAGCCCACTTCCATGGGGTCAGACAACACATTTTCATTGTGGGAGCCATTCTTGAACTGCTTTAGGCTTTAGAGAGAGAGTTTGGCCAGTTCTGCATGACGGTCTATCTTTTGATGCCTTCCCAAGCCATTTATATTTCCAAATAAGGCTTGCCAGAAAATAAACAATAAAAAAGATCCTCTAACAATGAAAACAGTATAGAATTCTGATGTATTCAGAAAGCACTTGGATATGTATACTTGCATGCTCCCCAACTTCCTTTGCTATCACTTTAATACTCTTAACAAACGTGAGTGTCTCCTTAGATTTTTTTGAAAAAGGAAACCGAAAGGATAGAAATCCCAGTGCTCAGTAGCATTGTGCAACTTAAATTTGAGGGACTGGAACATTTTGATCCAGTACATGGGCTTCTGCCATTTGAACTAAGGGAGAAACTGAATTTGTGGGTAATTTAACATAATTGCAGGGAAAATCCCTTTAAAGCCAGACACTGAAACATCTGTAGCCCAAAAATTCTTCTTGTCTGCCAGCTGCTAACGTGTCTCACTAGCCATGTCCAGAATAGATGATTTTTACTAGATCCCTTTTTGTCAAAGTAACCCTTAAGTTGAGATAGGAGATACACCACCAGTTTCAACATGGAGATTGAAAGATCTACTGACTAATAAGAGGACAAATCAGAGTGTTACAAGAAAACATGATGAGCAAGACTAGAGTTCGGCAGAACAACTGCAGGCATCTACCTACATGAGAAAACAAACTCAAACACACTTCCAAATTCAGTATTAAGTCACAAAGATGTTGCTTTGTGCAAGCCCTCAATGAACCTGTTGTGGTGTTTTTTTTTTTCTCTCCTGACCTTTTTCACCTCCGTTCTTTTGAATTCTTTGATATTCATTGCAACATAGCTAAAACTGGATTACAAAGCTGGTGCTGGTGAGGCTGAATCACATTCAGATCTCTTGGTAGAGATGCCTTCAGTGTTGCAACTATTCTAGTTTATGAGTTCAAGACAATGTGATACAATTTAGGTACCTGTTACCTAAGAAAGGCAAACTATGACTTCCTATTCAAGAAACATAAAGAAGGTGTTAACGATGCACAGACCTCCACTACAGGTACCTAACTTGGCACTGGCTTTACAATGAAAGCCAGAAAATTACAGCCTAGACTTTGTATCTCTTTGGGTGTCTGCCTGGGTTTGTATGGTTTACTGTAGTCAAAAGTGGATAAATCAGTAAGTGGAAGGTATGATCAACAAAAAAAAACTATTATATGACCATTTTAGGTTATCTTCCTGGCTCCTCTTTGTCCTCTGGAAAGGGGCTTGTGCTTGGAAAATGGGACATTTCCTCCACACAATTCCTCCCCACTGACCCCCGCAGTTCTATTGTGAGAGGTGGTGCTGCAGTCTCATCGATACTATGCAAATGTACTCTGTAAGTAGATTATTTGTTACTGTGGAAACAGACTAGCCTGCATCTGCCACATTGCTTTTAGTGGACTAAGTTAATCATGAAAATAAAGTTAATTACTAAAAGGTTAAGCAATTTATTACAGAACCATAAATTCAGTTGCAAAGAAATAAAACATGACGCTAGTGTCTTTATTTTCATAGAATCACAGGCTGGTTTGGGTTGGAAGGGACCTCAAAGGTCATGTTCCACCCCCCTGCCATGGGCAAGGACACCCTCCACTAGACCAGGTTGCCCAAAGTCCCATCCAACCTGGCCTTGAACACTGACAGGGAGGGGGCAGCCACAGCTTTTCTGGGCAACCTGTGCCAGGGCCTCACTGCCCTCACAGGGAGAATTTCTTCCTAGTATCTAATCCAAATCTACTCTCTTTCAGTTTAAACCCATTAACACCTTGTCCTATCCACAATTTGCCTTTGTGAGGGCTGTCACCCACCAGCTCCTTATTTTCCATGTGCTTGAGCATAGTTTCCATGAGGATCAGCTCCATGATCTTGTCAGGCACAGAGGTGATGGAGAGGAGCTTAGCTGCTTCATCCACCAGTTCCCTCAGGACCTGTGGAAGCATCTCTTCCAGTCTGATGGACTGGTACAACTGTACATTTCTTGGTATTGAAGCCGATCTTCTCCTAGGGTGGGTGGTTCTTCATTCTCTCAGCCCGTCTTTGCCTTTTGCAACTTGGGTGGTGTGGCTAGAGCACTTGCTGGTTAAGTCTGAGGCAATTCACTGAGTACCTCACCCTTCTTCATGTGTTGCATAACCAGGTCTCCTGTTTCAATCCAGAGAGGGCCCACATTTTCCCTAGTCTTTCTCTTATCGTGAACATGCGTGTAGAAACTGCTCTTCTTGTCCTCTATGTCCCTGGTCAGATTTAATTCTTTCAGGGCTTTAGCTTTCCTTACCTGATCCCTGGCTGCTTGAACAATCTCTCTGTATTCCTCCCAGGCTGCCTGTCCTTGCTTCTACCCTCTGCAGGCTTCCTTTTTGTGTTTGAGTTTGCCCAGGAGCTCCTTGTTCATCTGTGCAGGTTTCCAGGAATTTCTGCCTAACTTTTTCCTGATTGTGTTGCATTGCTCCTGAGCTTGAAGGAGTTGATCTTTGCATACTAATCAGCTTTTCTTGGGCCCTTATTCTCTCCAGAGCTTTATGTCACGGTATTCTATGAAGCAGATCCCTGAAGAGGTCAAAGTCTGACTCCTGACTGGTTCCTTCAGCTTTTTCTTTCAGCCTTTTGAATTTCGTTACCATTTGAGTTTTGGGAAAGTAATCTTTTTTCAAATTTAAGAAATATTTCCTCATAGTGTCCAATGGATATTTTATAATATAGAAAATGTTGGATCATTTCTATGATAAATGCCATTAGTTTCAATATTGAAAAATAAAGATTTTTAAAAGCAGACATTTAGTGTCTAACTGTATGTATTTTTGGCCAGACTCATTATAATTTGGTGTCTTTTTGTGGTTTTTTTTTTTTTTTAATTTATGCTGAATTGGATATTTAGCTGTACCATTATTCTCTTCAAGACTAACAAAAGGGTGGACCACACATTTATTTATTACTGTAAAGTATCTATACATACGAAATTGCAAATATCAGAATGCAAATTTTGCAACAAAAGTTTCTTTCTTTTTAGCTTTCAAATTTGTCTGGTTTGAAGGGTTCTACAATGACTACTGGGGAGTACCAATTATCTGCACCCTGGTAATTAAACATGTATCAGAGAATATGAATTTCACACTCTTTCTTGTGTTGTTTGGGATTTATTTTTTTTTAATATGTTGACTAATCTCGCAGAACTACTTTCAGGTTAATTTTAGGCTTAATCCACCTCTTTTTCCCCCCACCCTCCCCACCAAATTCAAACAATAGTGACACCCATGCAGTCTATATAATGCAACTTCTAAACCTCATACCTGAAACTTAAATTTTATCACTGTTTTAAAGTGAACACTCAACCTTTGGGTAACTCTTACTGGAATGGAGACCTACACTTGGTTTGTGATAACTAACTCCCCAGGTATTGAGGTCTAATACTGAAAATGGTGTATTGCAAGCAAGCGAAAAGAGCAAATGGAAACTGCACAAACCAATTTGCTGTTTTCACTTATGCTTCAGAGCTCTGAATGTCATCTTGGGTGGAAAATGTCTTAGCAGTTTTCTCTAGCCATCTGAAACCATTCTAATATATTGAAAAATGGCAGTGACATTTCCCCAAGATATTTTTATGTGCAGTTCTTGGTCAATCCTAAGTGAAAAGAGAAAAAAGGGCTCTGATTATAAACAACTGAAACAGTGTCCCCAGTAGAACTGCTCTCTTTTTTTCCACATTATAGTTTTTTTTTTTCTAGAAAACCCTCATTTTCATAAAGATGCTGTATTTCTAATTCAGAAATGTAACACTAAAGTATTATAACCTGTCCTCTTTTCCTCTCCTCATTTTTCTGATAGAAGGCAGATGAAATTGCAGATGCAGTTATACTCCTTTCAATTCCTGTTCTCTGGTCAAGCTGAGCAGAACCTTGGAGTACAAGCTCTTCAATATCATCAAAGGAATTTGGACTGGCAGGTAAGGAGTCTATTTGATTTTTAATGGGTATTTCCTCTCTACCTGCATGGTGGTGACTGAGCTGCAAACAAGCCAGTGTGCTTCAGGAAAATAATAGAAGTTACGTGCATATAGAAACAGATAAATAGATCCAAATCAGCCCTGGAGTATCAGTTTCCACATATGAAAGGTTTCATAAATTCTCAGGGTGTGTGTTGCCTTGTGGCAGAACCACAGAATGGCCTGGGTTGGAAGGGACCCCAAGGATCATCGAGTTCCAACCCCCCTAACACGGGCATTGACACCAACCTCCAGGCCTGCATCTAGACAAGGTTGCCCAGGGCCCCATTCAACCTGGCCTTGAACACCTCCAGGGTTGGGGCATCCACCAACTCTCTGGACAGCCTCTTCCAGCAACTCACCACTCTCTCAGTGAAGAACTTCCCCCTGATATCCAATGGAAACCTTCCCTCCTCCAGCTTAAATTCAGTCCCCCTTGTCCTATCACTATCTGCCCTTGTGAAAAAGCTGATTCCCCTCATGTCTACACACTCCTTTGAGTTCAGTCTGCAAAGAAGGGAGGGGTGTAGGGGTGGCATTTTAAGAGCTGTTTGTACTTCTCATTGCCTGACTCTGGTTCCTCAGTGTGTGTAGTGCAGTGTAATGAATTAGAGAGTTTTCTTGCCTTTCTTCTCTGTTGAGTCTGTTTTGCCCGTGACGTTGATTGTGGAATGATCTCTCCCTGTCCTTATCCCAACTCCAAAGCCTCTCAGTAGATATTTTCTCTCCTTGTCCAGTTGAAAAGGTGAGTGAAAGAGTGACTTTTCTTGGGAGTCTGGCCTTCAGCCAGAGTCAAACCACCACAGGTCCCATGGGCATCAGGTGCCAACTCCCATACTTCTGAAGACAGAAATCACTTAGGATGAGACCCAAACCATCTCTGTAAGAATTATTGTCACTACTTCTCAGGTGATGTAAGCTAATTAATTTCCTGATGAATTAAACTACAGCCCTTGTGCCTTGTTCTGTGAATATGAAGAAATAATTTCTCCTGTCAAAATGAGTCTTAAAGGATAATCTTCTTAGTGATTAGTAAGTTATTTTGGACTGGGTCCCAGTAGGAGTTGCTATTATTTGCACATTTTTTCACATAAAATTAGCATAGCCTTGGGCCTTTATTGAACATGCCAGAGGATTCATTACATTGACAGGAAAGGTTGTGATCTAAACCCAGTGGCGCTGCTCATGGATGTACAATTTTTCCTGTAGTTGGTCTCCATAAAGGGCAGAAAGGTGGGTGTGAGGGAAGTGGGATGAGGACAAAGCTGCTCTGTATCACTTCAGATGTTGAGTTAGCATCTTGATGCTGTAATAATTTTTGTATAGATATTCTTGATGCATTGTGTTGAGGTAGCATTGGCTTGGCTTTTGAAAATTTACGTGGGCTGAGAATGGACAGTACTGCCAAATGGGATGTCTGTGGGATTTGGCAGTAGAAACCTCTTTTCATCTTATTTCCCAGCTTCTTAATAGAATTGAATTTGTCTTCAGACCACCCTCAAGTAACCACTCCTCAATTTCCCCGTCCATCAGATGAGTACAATGGTGCTGATGTATTTAGAAACTTAAGCACACCAGCTGAGAAAAGGGAGGCAACATCTTTATTGCAGTTATCAGCTGTATTACGTTACATACATAATGTCCTGGCACCTTCATATCTTAGTATGATCATGGAGTTGTGGTTTTGCGTGGCAAGGTTCTGGTGTAGAGAGGGGAGGTGCATGGATGGCTTCTGTAAGAAGTATCGAGAAGCTTTCCAGAGGCAAATATATGTTTTCTCCCATCCTGCTGAAAAAAGGAGTGATAGGACAACTTTGGTGGGCATCTGGCCTCCAGCTAGGGTCAAACCACCACACATGGATACAGCGTCTGGTCAGCAGGAGGCAGAACGCATTAACATCTTTAAAAAAAAGCCAGTTCAGGCACAGAAGTACCTGAATGTAACTGATGGGCAGCCTTGTATGAAAGTAGAGGTGAGAGCTGTGAGACCAAGTAGCCTACTTTGAAATGTTATTTGTTTTGGATTTGAGCTTTGGGGTTTGAGTTTTTTTTGCTGTTGTTGTTGGTTTTTCTTTTTTTCTTTTTTTTATTGATTTTGCTTTTGTTTTCCTTCAGGGATGTGTATGATGGTTGGTGTTTATTCAGATAATCTGTTTGACAAAAAAGATTGGGAGTGTGAGCCGGGCTTTATCCTGGTCGGTATATTTTCAAGAGAATCACTAAAGTGATTGTAAGAAGGCACTGGAAACATGATTCCTGGAAGTAATTCTCAGCTGTCATGTTGAATTATAGAGAGACTTGGAGCTGTTAAGTTTTCCATGTCTCTGTTTAATCCTCTGAAAAGCGAGTAAAGTAAAACATATCTCAGAAGGATGTTGTGAGTTACCAAAATGATATTGTGAAAGATTTCCTGTCTCTTCAGAAGAGGTGAGTTGTCTAGTCCAAGGTATTAGTGCTCTGCTGTGATGAAGCAATTCTCTCTCTTAGATAAAAATAAGGCAAAATCCTGTAACTTGGTGTTTCACTGCTGATAACTGACAGCTCACTTTGAATTCATAATTACACTCAAAAGCCACATCCATTTCTTCATAATAAGTGTTTGGATGTGTAATTGTGATGTAAGAAGAAAATGTTTAGACCACTTCTTTAATTTCTGTAAAGAGGAATAAGGGAAAAACATGATATAATGATCTAGCTTCACATAAACACCATCAAAAACAACATAGAATTGTATTTTGCTTTTAGATACGTTACACATTTTCCAGGTTATGTTAGAAATATATATTCACTTCATATGTAACATATTTGTTATTTTCTGGTTTTCCTCCAAGGCGTTTTGCCATTATCCTGCCAGGACTGTATGTTGTCTGACCACTTCCCTATTGCAATTAAGGATTGAAACCACTTGCTTACGCACAACGGAGACCATCATACCTAACCCCAAAGGAGGCCAGAAACTTCTAGCACATTGCATTTCCCAGACCAACCAGGAGGCCCAGGGCACAGAAGGACAGCGTGCTATTTGCAACAAGAGCTGGCACATTGTCAATCCACATGAGCAGAGCACTTCAAAATACAGAAAAAAACCCCAAAACCGGGGGGGGGGGAGGGGGGAATTTAACGCCTCTCATAGAGAGGTATTGCCAGAACTTTCAACATAAAATTAGATAAACTATTTAAAAATCAGTTGTTAAGAACAAAGGATAAAAAGCCAGCCTTGAGGAGCGATAACTAGAAGCTTTTCTTCAAATAGTGCAGTATGTGTTTGGCAGTGAGTTTGCAGAATCACAGCCTTGATCTGAGGAGACATCAGAACAAGAAGCTTGCACAAGTGATGCAGCCTTCCTTGAGAATTTCACTTTGCCCCTCCTTCTCCTTTCCTGCTTTTCCTCCCTTCATTTTCCAGTGCCAAAGCCAAAGAGGAGGAGGAGGAGAGATGATGCCTTTGGGGGCCGGGGGTGGCATATAAAAGAGAAGGAGGCAGCCTCTGACTCTAAGTGAAAATAGTTAATCAACTTCAGTGCATTTTAAATCAGACCCATTGTACTCAACAAACTTAAAAGTGACCAGCATGCAATAAAGTAAGATTCAGAATTGTCTGATCAAAGTGATTGCAGACTACAATTTTCATACATGTGTGCATGCAAATGTATTTGCAGGCTCAGGATAATACTCATTAATCATGTTTATCAACTCATACAATTAATCTTTGGTTTCTCATAAGGCAAATCTTGTCATATTACAGAGCTGCAATGACGTGTGTGTGAATCCAGTAATCTGCACTGAAAATAATCTTTGCAGACATTTCTTCTATCTCTTCCTCAATTGGTTTGGATCACTGGACAATATAAAAAAAAAAAACCACAAACAAAACACCAAACTGAGCGGGACTAAATTGTATCGGATTTCTAAGTCCACGTGGCAACATTTTTAAAATGCTCTTACACAGTTATAGCGTGAGGGCATGATGTTTTCTTAGGATGAGGAAACACTGGAACAGGAAGAAGCCTCTCAAATGACATAGCGGCACAGACATGCAGACATACATACAGAGACCTTAGGTGTGGGGACTGTTCTATCTACGTGCCCTTTAGTTTGGAAGTGGTTCTGTCAGAAAGATCCGATTCAGTAGTTGAGGGGAAAGAAATGACTACGTTACCTTTTTTGCCCTCTAAACTTTCATATTAGTCTGAAGCGAGCCACGGTTTGAAAGTAAGAAGCTGTTTGGATTTATTGTATTCTGGAGCCATTAATTACAGTGTGTCCCATTTCTGTTTATTTGTCTTAGTTCTTCTTGGTGTTGAAAGACTGACCATCATGGACATAAAAAAGATTATCTAGCTTCATCTGTCTCACCATCCTCTGTGGCTCAAGTCTTTGTGGTAGGGCATTTCCCCAGACTACATGACACAGCCAGATGTAGCAATTGGATACTAGGCTATGAAATGGCACTAATTTCAGATGTCAGCCTTTACACTTCATAGAACAGGGAGCATATTACAGTGTACATTAAATTCTAGAGCAAATAATACCAAACGCCTATGCGGATGTATTCTAGATTTGAATAATCTGGCAGGCTGTTCTTGGAAATAGTCTCTAAATTTCCTCTGTCCCTGCCCTGAGACTGTGGTAACTAGCACAGAGACCAGCTGTCCAACTTTGTTTTTCTAAGCCATTGACTAAACAGTGAGTTCATGTTCAAGATAACTGTGGGGAACCAGTTCACGAACTTCTTGAACTCTGCTGCCAGTGCAGTGATGGGATTGAAAAACTGCCATTTAATTAATGATGAGTCTTGTAATTAGAAATGAACTCTGGGCCAAGGGTTGTTTTTTGTGTTTGGGTGTTGGGTTTTTTTTTCATTAAAAGATGTCTGGAGAGCAGAAATAAGTAAAAGTGCTAAGCTGGTTAGGCTGTTGACATTTTGCTGGGGAAAGATACTGTTTTGTAAAAGATGGAGAAAAATCTTTCACCTGCATGTACAGCACAAGGATTTGCAGTACATGTTGGCTCCAATGCCAGATCATTTTCTTGAAGCATAATTCTCCTTCTGCTCCTTTCCAGGTTCACTTCCCAATTCATAAAATGATTAACCTGGAGGTCTTTCCACCCATGGTGTCTGTTTTACCACAAGAGTAACCCTCTTTTCTTCGTGGGATTAGGTTCTGTGCCAATCACAATCAAAATAGGGATTGGTAGCTGAGGGAAGAAAGCTGAGTATAGTTTGAAGTTGCAATCTCATGCTGCAGTTTCAGCCTCTAACCCTCTCCATTCATATTGATAACAACGCCCAGATGTTGATCCTTCATTCGGTACAAACCCTTTCCTATTTTAGTTTTTAAAAGAGCATGAAACATAGCCTTATTGTATAGATTCACATATTCTGCTACCCTAAGCTCGAATCATGTAATTCCACTATACTTCAAGGTATATGCACAGTGCATAAGCAGAGCAGCATCTTCCCCTTAGTATCAGAAAGTGCTTGACATCTGTAAGCTGAGGTCAGTACAGAAAAAGGGCTGGGAAAGACCTTCTGAGATAGCTCCTGATATTGCAAAACTTATAAAATACCTAAATAATCTTTCACAGATAAAGTCTATCTTTTGAGAAGGTCTCACTAGCGTTTCTAGAAAGGTATGTATTTCTAAAGAGGCTCTCTGCCCGCTCCGCTCTAACTGGTAGGTTTTCCTGAACTTCACTCCATAAATGGATAAAAGAAGAGAAAAAGGCTGGTGAAGGGTCTGGATCACAGAACTTATGAATGGTAGTGGAGGGAACTGGGCTTGTTTAGTCTGGAGAAAAGGAGGCTGAGTAATATATAACTGCCTAAAAGGAGGTTGTAGTGAGGTGGGTGTTCTCTTTTTCCCAGGTAGCAAGAGAAATTGAACCCAAGTTTTGCCAGGGGAGGTTTCAACTGGATATTAGGAAAATATTCTTCACCAAAATGGTTATCAAGCATTGGAATGGGCTGCTTACCAAAGTGTTCATCACTACCCCTGGACATATTTAAAAAATGTGTAGATGTGGTGCTTAGAGACATGGCTTAGTGGTAAACATTGCAGTGCTGGAGTAACGTTTGGGTTCAATGATTTCAAAGGTCTTTTACAACCTAAATGATTGTGTGATACTATGAAAAGCACCTTCTGCTTTCTTGCTTAAATATATTCCTTGTCAGTTGTTATACATTTGCTTATCTCTAGACATTTAGTTTATAGAATCATAGACTGGTTTGGGTTATAAGGGACCTTAGGGATCATCTAGTTCCAACCTACTGCCAGGGACAGGGCCGCCCTCCACTAGACCAGGTTTCCCAAAGCCCCATCCACCCTGGCCTTGAACACTGCCAGGGAGGGGGCATCCACAGGAAACCTGTGCCAGGGCCTCACTGCCCTCACAGGGAAGAATTTCTTCCTAGTATCTAATCCAAATCTACTCTCTTTCAGTTTAAACCCATTAACCCCTTCTCTTATCCACAATTTGCCTTTGTGAGGGCTGTCACCCACCAGCTCCTTATTTTCCATGTGCTTGAGCATAGTTTCCATGAGTATCAGCTCCATGATCTTGTCAGGCACAGAGGTGAGACTGACCAGTCTGCAGGTATTCTCTTTTCCCATTTTAAAAATGGGGGTTATATTTCCCCTTTTCCAGTCAGTGGGAACTTCACTGAATTGCCATGATATCTCAAATATGATGGTGAAAGGCTTAGCCTTTTCATCCACCAGGTCCCTCAGGACCTGTGGAAGTATCTCATCAGGTCCCATGGACTTGCTATTCTTCAAGTTTCTTAGATATTCTCAAACATGATCTTCTCCTACAGTGTGTGGTTCTTCATTCTCTAGTTCCTTTTCTTTTTGTGTCCTGGGCAATGTGACTGTAGCCCTTGCCAGTGAAGACTAGTAAAAATTGAGTACCTCCGTCTTCTCCACGTCCTGGGTAACCAGGTTTCCCTAGTCTTCTTTATATCACTGACATAGAGAAACTTTCTTTGTCCTTTATGTCTTTGGCCAGATTTAATACTGTCAGAGCTTTAGCTTTCCTAACTTGATCCCTGGATGCTTGGAAAGTTTCTCTGTATTCTTCCCAGGCTTCCTGTCCTTGCTTCCACTCTCTGTAGGCAGGCTTTCTTTTTGTGTTTGAGTTTGTCCAGAACCTCCACGCAGGGTATTTTTGCCTGACTTTTTCCTTGTTGTGATGCAATTCCTCTTTGTTGGGATGGATAAACAAGCACTTTTTCCTCTCTCATATCCCTAATGCATTTATAGCTAGCAATTATATACCTTCAGCCTTGACTTTGAAATCTCTACATTCTTCTGACATTATATTAGGATTTCTTCTGTTCTCCTTCCAGTTTGAAATCCTCTCTCTTGTATGTGGGTACCAGACTGGGACGGACTGTGAGATCTCACTAGAGACTTAACACTGCCCACCCATAGAAACAAAAGTAGAACAAGAGCATTGTATTTGGAGTCTCACCCAAATTCACCAGCTTGGTGATAATTGCCTCTGAATAAATAAAGAAAATGAAAACATTTCAAACTACAATTAGTAGGAAGTTCTCAACTACCAAAGTGTTATTTTCACACTTTGCCTTTATATGAGGCATTGAAGTATTTTATGATATGTAATTAGGACCCAGATCTTCAGAAGTATGGTAGAATAAACAGCAGTGTTCCCTGTTTCTGTTGATTCTTTCATTGTGCTTTTTGTATGATGAAACATAATAGAGTGTAACCATCTGCAAGTAGTTTTTTGTGAATAAACTATTCTACTTTTTCAGGCTCCAAGCTAAATGATGGTGAGGGAGTTGTTTTCTACTTCCAGTGTACGTAAAACCATTGCTGATTCTGTGCACTCTTAGTGCACTTGGAAGAGATTACACAAGTTTTAGCACTACCAACCTGCTGATAACTGATTATTACAGATAAAAGGGAAAAAGTACAAGTGCCTTTCTTCCCTGTTGACTTTGCTACAGTGTTAGGTACACTGCGACACCAAACTTCATGTGATTCTTGCCAAAGCACTGGCCAACACTGAATTAAACTGGATTTGTAGTCTGTTCTCTGCAGCAAGTACTTAGAATGAAACTCTGGGGGACCAGTACTGAGCAGAGAGTTCCCTTATGTTGCAGGAGGAAAGCAGAAAAAGAGAGAGAGGGAAAGATAATCAGGGTGGGCATCTACAAAGAGAGACACCTCAGTGCTGCATCTCTGTTTTTGGGATACACATTCAACATCACATCATAATTTACATGCAACTCTTCAGCTGTCTCCTTTTTGCACTGGGCATCCTACTGTCAGAACACCCCAATTTGATTTCTTTGTAATCATTCCAAGTGACGTGGAGTGGTTCTCATAGGTGAACATATGCAAAGTCCTTTGCTCCCGTATCAGAAGAGCAGATGATTGTACTCCTTCCCAGGGAAGTGGGACATGCTTCTGTGCCTTCCTTCACACAGGCAGAATTGAATCCAGATGCTCCTATCCCATGTTTAACCACCAAAATATGTGGAGAAAAGAGGAAGTGAGAGACTAAGACAGATGTTCCAGATAGATCGATACTATCTCTAAGGCAAATTGTGCTTTTTATGGCAACATGCTCATGCACATGCATGTGTGTGCACACACAGACCATGCACACACACACACATTCTCCTTCTCCCAGTTCCTTTCGTCTTTCAAATCCTTAAAAGTATCATGCAAACTGGGAGAGCCCATCTCTCAGCCAGCACACAGATCTGTGGTTAGGATTTCTTCTTGGGGATCCTGGAATATGTGTGGGCTTGAATGCCAATGGCAAAAGAGGAATGTGAAGGCAAGTCTCCCACATCCTGTGGAGCAGTCTAATCCATGATAAAGCTGTGCCTGTGGGAGAACCCAGCCTCTCCTCCCCAAGGTCTGTTCTGTGCCAAGCCTAGTCCGGTGCTCCGAGAGCACCTACTGACAGGGCCGGTGCCAATGAGATGAATGAGGCAAATTAGTTTGTGAAATTTGATGGTATTAGAGGAGTGCACTGTCAAAACTTACATGGGAAGAGTAGGGGCCCAGCCTTTTCCCTTCAAAAAGCACATCCTCTTTCCTTCTCCCACAGGCCCTGGCAATGCTGTGCCCCCTTTGTAAAATAGAGATTTGTCTACATCAAATGGAAAGTTAATTTATCTCAATCAATATCCTTTCAAATCTCACTTTGTACTTAGTGCTAACAATGGTGGTCATATTCAGGAATTTTACTTTTTAAGAAGCTTTTCTATTGTGTTGACCTCCAGTATTTCAGTCTTGCTCTGTTCCCATGGGTCTTCATCCACTACTTAATCTTTCTAGGTCTTCCCCATTCAGTACCCTCTCTAAGTGATCTTTACTACATCATCTAGTACTCCGTGTCCCCTCTTGTGAGCCACAAACACTTTTGAGTATGTCAGTTTCTGACTCATATTCTCTGTTGTAATCGCTGCTGTGTTGTGTCTTTTCTTTTTTGTATCACATCCACTTGTCCATACCCCATCCAAAACTCAGCTACCACTGAGGCTCCATCACATGTGCACACACCATCAGAATCCTCAGGCATCTTCAGACACAGCCTTAAACACAAAAATTACCACTGCTGGCTTAGAACAGCTCTGAGCCACAAGCTGATGGAGTGTATTGGGAAGTCTAATTACATGCTTGCCCTGTTCTTTTATTTTTTTTCCTGGGCATAGACTGTTGGTCACTGCTACTCCTGAAATCAGAACGTTATTCTCTTGTCTTAATTGACACTACTGATTTTGTGGCTATTGGTTTCTTGGGCAGCAAGAGAGCCTGGATATTGAATGAGCATGCAACTTTACTACTCCCTGTCACTGTAGATGGTGAACTGCAGGTGCTTGTGTATGATCCTGGATTTGGGTGTTTGGTTTTGGGGTGGTTTTTTTTTTGGCCTGAACCACTTTTTTCAGACAGTTCAAGAGTCTCAGACCCAGAAATTCCAGCATGGTGGCTGGAGGTCCAGACACCACTTTATTAACAAAGCCATCCCTGTGAAGGACAGGCCCCAGGGAACTACAGTCTGGTTTCCTAAGAGCAGTGCTTGGGCTAGCCACACTGCTTTCCACAGCTGGACACGGCTACTCCCATTGTGCAGCAGCTGCCACCCACACAGGCCAGTGTGAGCTAGATGGATCTCCATCTGACTCAGTACTGCTCTTCTTACCCTCCTGTGTGAGGAAACTGTCCTTTGGCACAAATGCTATCAGCAAATGATTTGTTTTCAATTCCATGTACCTTAACTAAATCTGATTAGTAGCAACAGCAACTGGTTCCTCCTTGGTATCAGAGCAATTCCACCACTTCTAGGCAGTGCCGAAAGCAGTAGATGTGTAGTAGCAGCTTGGAAGATGGCCACAAGAAGGTAAAGGTATAGATCTCCTAACAACATTGTAAATTAGAATCTTAAATTTTAGGCAAACTGTCTTAATAAAAACTTAGGGCTGCATGTATTTCATCATAAAGTCATGGAGAATGAAGGTTGCTCAGGGAAAGCAAAAAAGGCTCAACTAGTTCTGACAAGACTATTTAATAAAAAATGCTATTTCTGCAGTGTTTTGACTAAATAAATTTATGTTATTATATGGTGCTTTGTTTTATTTTGAAAAATAAAATTGAAACTCTTTGAATTTATAGTTTGACCAGAGCAACTTTATCCAATATCAAGATCTTCTAACCAAAGTGCTTCAATGCCTGCGCTCCTGGCATGGATGGTAATCACTGTGATGGACTCCATGATTTGTCTTTTGACTCCACCTCATGAGGCATCAGAAGAGTACCACAGCTCTACATGTAACTTAGTCATGGACCTTGTCTAACTGAGGATACTCAAAACTTTGCCACTATGAAGAGATATTCTATGACAGTCAAGTGATGCTAAAGGGATCTTTTCTACACAGAAGTGTCTCAGCATATCTGAATTAAAGAAATATCCAGAAAAGAAACATCTTGTGCAGAAGAGGCCTTGAGGTGATGTAACCCCAATGTGTGAAGCCTGTACAATGCAGAAATAAACTGAAAAATCATGGTTTAGACTGGAAAAACTTCTTCACAGATAGGGTTGGTTGTTAGACATTGGAACAGGCTGCCCAGGAAGTGGAGTTAGTGGAGTCTCCATCCCTGAAGGTATATAAAAGATGGTTAAATGTCATGCTGAGGGACATGGTATAGTAGTGGATGGCAGGTTAGTGTAGCGGTTGGACTTGATGATCTAAAGGGTCCTTTCCAACCAAGACATTTCTATTCTATGATTCTATATATGGTGAATTTGAACCTCCTGACTGGAGAAACTTGATCCAAAACCTACTAATGTCCTGAAAAATGTATTCACCAATTTCTAGAGGCTCTAGGGACTCGATAACTATTGTAAAGTGAAGTAAGGGGGGTTGGGGGGTTACCAAATGTAGACAGATATGAACTCTTCTATTACTTATTGCACAGTATTTTCCACAATACCACGTTGCTGACTTCTGTTCTAAACCAATGTAAGAACATTCTTATAATTTAATTTCAAGGGTTTTTTTTCCTGTACAGGAAAATAAAGTTATTCTTACTACCTTAATTTAAGAGTTTTTACATATTCCTAAAAGACTACAATATACTAATTATTTCTGTTGAGTCTTCAAAATGAGCTTCATTGTTTTGACCTCTGTCATACCCACTAGAGTAGAAAGAAACAGAATGGCAATTCACTGGGAAATTTAAATGACATTTTAATGCATTTTTCCACTGTTTTCAAATATAGAAATTATATTTGTTTACAAGTCTTTTCTAAAAGGTTATTTTAAATAATAGTATTCTGTGCTATTGGCCATATTTAACTGGAACAGGTTGCCCAGAGAGGTGGTGGATGCCTCATCCCTGGAGATATTCAAGGTCAGGATTGTTGGGGCTCTGAGCAACCTGATCTAGTGAAGATGTCTCTACTTACTGCAGGGTGTTCGTACTAGATGACCTCTAAAGGTCCCTTCTAACATAACAAATTCTATGATTCTGCGATTGTGTATTTTTCCACCTTTCTTTTTGCACTTACACATTTACTTGAATCAATCACTGCATAGCATCTGGTGAAGTGAAAAAAATGGTAAGTCCACCTCATGATAATTTTGGAGGCTGCTAGAGTTTCATTTCCTCCTTGCAAACACGGGAAACACTTCTCTATTTTCACTACATGCATCACAGTGCCCCTATTCACACTCAGTAGATGAAAGTTTCACTAGAAGGTTATCTTTATATCCTCTAAAAAGTCTGTTCTGTTCCTTGGAAACCTGAAAACTGATATATCTCAGTTAAACACTTGTTCCAGGTCTAAAACAAACTTTTGCTGATGAAATTATTTTGCCAACAATATTCCATACAATAGTAATAACGGAGAAGTTAGTTACGAACATTCTCTCCTCAGAATAAAATCTCACTGGTGTAAGACAATAGTACTTTTTTAAAAATGCCTGGTAAAAATATGATGCAGTCGGATGGATGCATTTACTGCTTTAATTAAATGAAATATTTCAGCTGCATAATGTCTGTTGAGTTAAATGCTGACTCATTGGAAGTGTAATTTGGGACAACCTTTAGTGCTTCTTCCTATTTTGAAGGAGAAGAAACAGAAATATAGAAAAGGGACTTTTTTTTCCCTAATGTTTTCTTTTGAGGCACAGGTTTGCTGCTCTTTGACATTTACAGATTTTTCAAGACTTTTGACTTCACAATGAGAATTGACTTTGCAATGAGAGCCTACTCTCACACACAGCCTTTTTAAGTAAACACTATGTTTTCTGTTTTGCTTCAAAGCAAAAAGATTAAAAAATCCCAGCAGTTACGCAATCTTACCATAACAGGTATTACAATCATGATCGCATCTCCAGCAGCACAAATATTTTGTCTGCTCAGGCACCAAGAGTTCAAGTTATACAGCCAGGACTTTGTCCACAGTAACTGGTACCCATTCCATAGGTATAGAATCTATGCCATAGAATCATTAAAGTTGGAAAAGACCTCCAAGATCATCTAGTACAACCATCCCCCTACCACCTATTACTTACTAAACCATGTCCCTAAACCATTACTTACTCAACCATGTCCCTAAGTACCTCATCCAACCTCTCCTTAAACACCCCAAGGGATGGTGACTCCACCAACTCCCTGGGCAACTTGCGCCAGTGCCTAACCTAGTCCTTCCACAATCCAAAGAAAGCCACATTTTCTAGGAAGAAACTGTCTTTTATTAAGTACACAGATAGAGCTGGATAAAGCAGATTCACTTTCTGGTAGATCAGCTAATCTTAGGTTCCAAAATGCAGAGAGAATATAGAGGTAATTATAGTTAATTGCTCTGAATTCTACTTAACTGTTTGAATTAGTTGGACATTTGAGGGGTAAGTGCTAAATTTGGAGCAGAGCACGACAATCCTGACACTATTAAGAGTATGAGGTGACAGAAGCTAAACAATTGGAGGAAGTGGTAATCCCCATTGAAGTCCTGCAAGAAACATGGGGAAACATTAAGGTCCTTCTCGAATCCATCTGATATGGTATCTGGTACCTGATAGAGTTACAAATTTTAGTTGTCTTGCCCATCATTGATCCTGCGTTGTAAGAACTGAGACATTAGAGACAGAGTAGTTATTTTGGGAGCATAATTTTCCAACTGGTAACTGGGTGTTGCTGTTCTTTGCTAATGAGTGTTGGTTGCTGTGTTTCACCCAAAAAGCTCCCCAAGAGCAATGAATGCATTGTGTGATGCCTATGACATTTCAGGGTGAGGATGTGTAGAGTGGGTGGATTTTGGTGGTTCTGGTGTAGCAGGCATTTATCATGAGGGTTGTGGCAAGGTTTGATTTTGAGTTTCTTGACCTATTTGGTTCTAGCCAGCATATGCTGGTCTGCTGTAAATTTGCTTTCCGTGTTAGAGCTGCTGCTGCTGATCATTTTTTGAAGAGAAGGAGGGGTGTTTCAAGGAAAAAATCATTTTATTCCAACCTAAGTTGCAACTTGTTAACATTTTCCAGTATACATTTCTTCCATATTGTGGTACATGATACTGAGTAGGGGATTTTCTCCCTGTATTGTAGTTACAAGTTTTAGGTGGCTTCAAATATGTGATCCTAGAGGAGTGTCATAGTAGGTTTGTGAGAGCATCATGAATGTTCTCCTCAGAGCAAGTGAGGTGATGTCTGTGGGCTGGTTGTATATCAGTTTTACTAGTGTGTTTTGGATAGCTGATGGTTTCTGGAAGGAGGTGTGTTGGTCTGTGGATTTTCTGCATATGGTAGTTTGAAGGTTGCTATTTTTTTATGTTGACCTTGGTGTCTAGAAAGTCGATGCTGATGAAAGTTTTCCAGAGATAGTTTGACAGACAATTCTGGTTGCTGAATCTGTGGTAGAAATCAGTGAAGGAATCCAAGTTTTCAGCCCAGATGTCATCTGTGTTTTCTAGTGTAGCTTAGAAACCCATGCTGCTTTTGTGAGAAGGTTAAAGTCTTTTTTTCTTGAAGTGACTCCTGAAGACCCTGATATCCAGGTGCTTGGATACAAGTATCTGAGTGCTTGTAGTTGGGGCTGTAATTTGGTGAGGATGAAATAGTTGTGGATGAAGATGAAATAGATGGGCTTGATATGTAAGATGACAGGTAGAAGACTGGTCAGGCCTTATCCTTCCCTGGTGTGGCATAGTGATGATCATACAAATGATGATTACAGTAAGAAAGTATTTTATGGAACACTGATCCTGTAGTAAGAATGCTTTTATGGAGAAAGCAGGTTTCATACATAACAAAGTGGGAATGATGGTGTCTGCAGATCTTCATAGCTCTTCAGTGAAAGTCTCCTTGGGTTTCCTTCTGTAAGAATCTAGAAGAGCACATTAAAGTCTTAAGGTTACAAAAGAAGAGTTTACACATTTTTCTCCTTGTTCATCAGGAAGAGATTTGAACTCCAAGGTGAAAAGAGCAGAGGTCTTTCCTAAGTTCCTTCTCATACAAAAGCATCAAAAATTATTTGCTAGCATCACTAATGTTATCCTAACTTCTCCTTTATCAAACATTTAATAACTAATTGGTGACCAGATCTTAAAAGCTACATAAACTCATTGTAGCTCTCAAAAAAAACAGAACAAAACAAAAAAATCCACTGTTATTCCTCTCCTGAAAAAAAAAGTTAATATAGACCAATACAAAATTAATTCAGAGGTATCCAGCTGAATATAATGTAAGATTATTTTCATGGTTATTTTACAGGGGATGGTGGCTACTTTACCTTCATTTTGTTTTCAGAAAAGATGAGACACACTTAGGGAAACAATTCCTCCAATTCTCTACAGACCACAATGCTACCAAAGTTTCCAAGCAAAAACACAAGCATTTGGAAAGAAGAGATGGAGTAGCCATTCAAGGTTGGGGTATTGCTCCATGACTTCCTGGTGGGTGATGTTGGGAAGCAGGTGCAGTCACCATCATTTCTCAGATGTGTCTCATTGTTGGTGAAGTAATTGTTAGTGGACTGTTTGGGTCCAGCGTTAAATGATATCAGCTTATTTTGATAGTAGTTTGTTGTGTGGTGGTTTGGTGTATTTCAGACAGTTTCCTTTAATTTGTTGGAGCATGTAATCATGTCTGGTTCAGGCCACCTCTTTGGGAGGTAAAGTTTCTCAGTTTCTTAGCTTAGGCAGACCTAAACAGGATATTCTGTCACATATCAAGAGTCGAAAATTAGGCTGTTTTTCTACAGTCAAAATGACCCACATGGATCTGTCATTCTCCTGTGTACTTTGAAACCTGAGCTTGACTTCAACTCGCTTGCTTTATGTCTGGAACATTTCCCCCACTGAATTTTACAGGGATGCAGACTCGATAGACCTTCACTGTCTTTGCAGCAAGCACCTTCACAGGATTTAGGAGAACACTTTCCACAAAGCAGACTCGTCAGTCACGTATGATAGATATACCAAAGAGATGGCCACATCTCTAGAAGTGTGGATAAATTGACGAGAGAAAGTGCAGAGGTAGAAATATAAATTGACAAACTCTTAATGAGTAAGTGTATGAAAAGGAGGCTCTACCTAGGCTGGACCCTCAGAGGACCATGAGAAAGAGTCTACAAACTGTCGCAGGACTTCATAAGGCAGAGGTTTCGGTATGGAGCGCAAGCTGAGGTGCGGGAAGCACCTCAGCTCAGTTCCCAACCAAGCGTTTGGCAGTGCCTCTGCAGCAGATGGGCACCGTGAGGGGAGGTGGGGAGGCTCTGACACGGTCCCAGCAGCCGTTCCTGGCCAGCACAACGTCCTGCCATTTCCTCACCCCCGCCCTTTAAACAGGACCCTGAATAACGTTCGTTGCCTGGTTTGGACAGCGCAAGTCACGCCCTTTGCGCTGGTTTTCGCCTGGCCTGAGTGAGGAATGAGTTAAGACATGGAGAGAGCTTCCCAAGCCTTTGCTCCCTTGAGGACCTGGTCCCACCGAAGGGGTCAGTGGATGACCTCGGAGGACCACCCGGGTTGCACGCCACTTCCAACGTCCTCGGGATTTGGAGGAAAAGGACCCTCCAGGCGCCGAGAGAGGCCTCGGCTGGCGGCTGCATCGCAAACCTGAGTGGGGGCAAGGAGCCGGCCGGCGCAGGTCTGCCTGTACTTTGTCTCTCACGGTGGAAGGAAGGCGAGGAGTTTGACTTCGCGAGGAGGAGCAGCGCTGACTGCGATCGCTGGGCGACTGTCCCAGCGGCGGTGCTGGGGCTCCGGGCGTGGGGTGGGGGCAGGATGGTGTAGGGGCGGGCCCGACNTTTGCTTAGGTTGGGGAGCTCCGCAGAGCTGCTGGCCGCCTGTGGAACCGTCAGAGCGGAGCTGCCCGCGGCGCGATGCGGCGCGCCAGCCGAGACTACACCAAGTACTTGCGCGGCTCCGAGGAGCTGGGCAGCGGCGCCGCCCACGAGAGCGCCCCGCCGCCGCCACCGCCGCCGCCGCCGCCTCTGCCGGCTCACCCGCACCCGCCGCCCGCCTCCCGATCCCTCCTCGCCACTCTCGTCCTCCTGGGGTTGGGGCAGGTGGTCTGCAGCCTCGCCCTCTTCCTCTACTTCCGAGCTCAGGTAAGCGGCGCTCCTGCCAGCGCCCGGAGAAGGCGGCCGGGTGAGGGTGAAGGGGTCGGCGCGGCCCTTTCCCGCCTTCGCGGTGGGTGCCGGCAGCGCCCCTTTTGGAAGAGGCGAAGGTGCTCGGGTGTGGCTCTGAAGTTGGCCCAGGTTTGAGAAAGTCTCAGGCTGGAAGGGTCCCGGGACCCTGCGCTGTCCCTTGGTCGCTGGAGCTGCTCAGCCTGAGGTGTTCTAGGCAGAGCTGTGGCCTGAAGGTGTGAACTGAGGCACAGGGGTCTCAGCGAGGTGTTTTTAAGACGGGTAGATGCAGTGCTTGAGGATATGGTCTAAGGGTAGACTTGGTGGCGGTGGGTTAATGGTTGGACCAGATGATCTTAGGGGTCATTTCCAGCCTTAAAATTCTATGATTCTATGATATGATTCTATGATGTGAGGGGTCCCTGACTCCAGAAGCAGCTTAGTGACCTTCACCTGAAGTGTCATGGGCTTTGGTTTTTGATGATCAGCTTTTGGTAATTCAATGGAGAGTTGTTTGATGTGCCTGAGGTCTTTGGCAGCCACAAATGTTTCACCAACAGGAGAAATGTCTTTAAGGAAAATAAACCCAAAACAACGGCACACACCATCGCTTGGTATCGCTTTTCCCTCGGGCAGTGCAGGGGCACTGCATAGCGGGGTCCATGTGTTAGTGGGCATCAGCCAAAAGTGCCCACTTGTAGCTCAGGATCTCGCTTCCAAAAGCCAGCCCTCACCTGCCAGGCCCCAGGTCTGCCAGGGGTGCTTCAGAAGGGGCAGCGGTGTGCGCAGGAAGGACCACATGGACATATTGCTGTGCGGGGGAGATGAGGAGACAAGTGGTTACTGTTTCGGAGAGAAGAGGAGCCTGGTTCTTGGAAACTACTTGGCTGGCTGGATTTGCTTACTGTTGAATCTTACCCAGCGTGGCTGAGCCCTGTCAGAGGAAGTGGGAGGCTGATGGCTGGTTGCTTCTCAGGGCTAGATGTTAGCTTCCTGCTTGGCTTTTTTGTCAGGTGCTTATTAGTTCTGTTGATATAGGTCTCGCTGCGAAGTGGTACTTCGGTTGTGTGTACTTTTCATTTGAAGTCAGTGGGGAGTGGAAACCTGCTTCTTTCGGTTTACTTTCTAGGTAGATCTTGATGTAGCAGACTGGATTTCTTAACAAAGGGCACTCCAAAACCAGATGTTGCACAAATGTATACCCACTCAAACAGATGACTATCAAATACACACCAACACTGCTTATTATTTATTCTGCAGACCAATTTGTATTTTCTTACTGACAATGGCTTTGTGCTTGCCGTTTTTTCAAAAATAAAATGGAATGGCAGTATCGTACTTAGTTAATCATATCCTGTATGCTTCAGAAGAGTGACATTTAAGTTCTGGGACTCATTGTAAAGTAGCCTAAAGCTGCTTTTTTTGGTTGGCAGTGAAATAAATTAATGCTTGTGGTAGGGCAATCTAGTCAGTCTAGATCTGCATGAATTTGAAAAGGCATCTTTGTTAAAGCATCCCTCATAGAAATGCACAGCTATATGTTGATTAGTAGGTTGGAGAGCCACTGCAATCAAAACAACTAATCAAAGTATACTTTTTGAAAACCCTGTATTTCCATTCTCTTTTTCTCCCCCTTTATTAGGTACTCCTGATAGGTTCATGTCAGTGCTTCACATATGCCTAACAAAGGGTAAAAGGAGCTTTCTCACCATAATTACTATTTTTCTTCTGCTTCTTTGATTAAAAAAAATAAAATTATATGGTCCGGGTGTAATTTTGAATTTGGCAGCTTAATTCTCTTGCCAGTTTCTTGTTCATGTAGATTTGGAATAATGCTGTTGGATGGAGTCCTTTGTAAACTTGAACTTCTGAAACATCTGAAATTGATCGTGTAGTTAGATGTAGACTTGACTGAAGTCATTGCTTGAAAAATTTCTAATGGAGGAAAAGTTGTCTTTGCAATCACTGAAAGCTAAAATAATAAATATATCCTTTTGAAGTAAGTACATAATTAAAAATATGTGGTAATTCATATTTGTTCACCAATTTCTTCTTGTGAGATGAGATAGAAGGAAGAATATGGTAGGTCCTGCAGAAGTCTAACTGTTTTGGCAGATTATTTTATATATATATATGTGTGCTCTGACCTCTTTTGAAAAGATTGCTGTCAAATTTACATGTATTAAACTTTCTAAATTTGTACTTCAATAGTACAAATCTCAGCTGTACAAATTTGAACTTTTAATAACAGAACTTAAGTATTGTGGTGTACTTTGTTAAAACAGTGAGAAGTTATTAGTAAGATCTGTGCATCAAAAGATTTTCACTGTTTGGTTGGTGAGTTAACCAAATGTGAATTAGCCAGATTCAGCTACACAGACCAATATTAAGAAATGATATGCTGTGCAAGCTCATTAAAACATTACTTAGGAGGCTGAATAAACTCTGACTCAGTTTTACCTTGCACATTTTATCTGTATTTGCATAAAATCGTTAGGGCTGGATCATGACACAATAGCTGAGATGACAGTTGAGGTTTTGGTTTTTCCTTATTTTTGTTTATTTTGTGGTTCAAGCATTTGGAATTTCACAAGACACACAGCTAAGACTGACAGTAGATTTTCATGGGTAAACATATGTTTGTGGCCAAGAAATAATGCAGTGCAATGCAAATGAGACAATGACTTGGTGTGTTTAAAAAGAAAGAAAAAGCTAGAAATTTAATCTTAGCAATATTCTGGTAATAGTGCTCTGAAATGTAAAAACATTAAGATGTTCTAGCTTTTCTTTTTTGACCATCTTGTGCAATACACCGAATTCGAGAAGTTAAAACACTAACAAAATGTATTGGTCTGAAGTGTTATAGGTATACTTAATGAGAAATATTTGCTCATGATCAATGAAAATGCCATGAAAATTTAGTTAGATACTCTGAGCTGCTGGAGAACTTAGTGTAATGGAGATTCATGCACAGGACAAGGTGGGTGTATGAAGTATTTTATTTAACTTTTCACTGATAAATTCTGAAGTATAGTCTCAAAAAGCTTTGCTTTTAAACTTTTCTTTCTGGCCCATTTCCTTAATGCACTTGGACCAAATTCCTACTCTTCTATGATCTAACTGACTGAACTGGAGGGCAGTGGCAAAAGCTGGAAGTTGTCAAATCCAAATATGAGTGCTATATGTTCATCTCCAATAAGATTGGGACTCCAATCTCATCCATTTTTCCCATTAAAAACCAAGCCTGTATAATGTTAAGTATTCTATCACCCTGAAGAGCTCATAATTGGATGAATAGGGCCCTGGAAGACATATTTTTATTGTGGTTTCAAGCATCTGTGGAACTCTGACTTCCAGTATGTTTTTAAACAATCACCTTTCAGCCTCTATCTAAAATATCGTGAATGTGCTAGGGCAGTGACTAACAGAAACAGCTTGCTGGGAGTGGTTGGTGCTTTTTGGAAGCTTGGAAGAACTCTTTTTTGGTGGAGTGCAAAGTCATATTTCATAACCTGGAAGTTGGTATAGGCTTGAAAGGGCAGGTACAGGTATAAAATGTTAATGTTTTTTTGTAAGGTGTAAGTACAGAAGATGATAACATTGCATAACTGAGGTGACATTTAATAGGTAAAGTCATCTGGAATGTATTGTAGCTTTTAAAATCATGTTAAAGTGTTCATTTTAGCATAGGGAAATTTTGTTTTTAATTTTGTAAATTCATCTGGTTTCGCCCAGAAAGCTGGAGTTTGTTTTGGCTGCCCTGATTCAGGAGAAAGAAGTCCAGAGATGCAACTAAAATGGTTCAATATGAGGAATGTTAAGGGGCATCACAAGATTTTATGTGATTCCAAGGGCAGATAGATTGGATTTATACACAACAGTGACAGAAAAAATAAGCTGGACACTCCTCTCTTTAATTCCTCTAGGGTATTTAGCTTACTTAACAAGTTATAAAGCTTTCTGCAGTATTTTTTGTTGCATCTTGATGTTTGTTCCAGGTATTAAATATTTAGGACTTCAAGCTGGAGGTCTGTATTCAAAGGCTCACCTTCTGTGCCTTCCAAGTTAGCAAGATTATTCCTGTAGACCATCCTCGTATTTCACCTGGCTCTTTAGGAGTTCTCAAAACACTTGAACTTGAAGGTTTTTCTGTTCATTGCTTCTTGCCCACAGTTTTGGTCTCTGTGCTCGGTAATACCAGTTTACAGCCACAGCAGCTCAGTATGTGTGCATTAAAAAGACGTGAGATGTAGGATTTCTGAAAATGTCTTTTCAGACAAGAGAGCTTATTGCCATGGTTAAATGTGGTGAAGACTAGGTATTCTTTGAAAACGGTAAGGGCAATCAATCAGATAGGTTAGCTAGTCCCAAGATCAGAGCTTCACTTTATCAAACACTAAATCTCTAGAGACTTCTAGTTTGCCAGGATGGGTTGCAGAGCTTTTAGTTGCTGAAGCTATAAGTTAGCATTTCTATTAAGCCTTCAGTCTTTTAACTGTAGGTGCAGAGGTGTTTTCTGTCATAAGCCTTCAGTGGATAAACTGTAATTGGAGTATGTGCTTCTGTACAATCTCCTGTTACTGTTCCAACACAGTGTTGTGTGACACATTTGACTGATTGCTGATGTGTGATAGCTGTTAAGTCTACTCTATGTGTGATTTATTGTGCTGGACACTTAGGCCTTCAAAATTTTCATGATCTGTGTGTCATAAAACATAGTTGTCTTGTCACTTTTCAGAAGATGTTTTCAAATAAATCAAAAACTGTGGTAATAGTCAATCATTTAACAGTTACTGATAAAAAATTAGTATCTACTGGCAGTTATTTGCTGTTGCTTTCTATCTTCTATCTGGTGGTGTGTGAGGAGTGGGGGAGAGACATACAAGTCCTGTGAAGACCTTTATTCCCTCAGGTCTCTTAACAGTCCCAACAGAAGAGGCTACATCTGGGAATAATGGGTCCTGGTTTGGGTTCCTTGGTACCAGAGGCTTATCAACAAACGGGAGAGAGTCCAGAAGTCTTCTGTGCTAGGTAGGGGCCACAGTGTATCAGAAATGGAGAGCTGGATTCTTTGAACCTAAAGAAGAACAGGCCAAGGTAAGGGAAGCTAATCACAGTCTTTAGCTGGTTAAAGGTGGAGCTAGACTCTTCATAAGTGCCCAGCAAAAGCAGGAGGTACAGCCATCAATTACAGCAAGAGGTCCTGTAGCTGGACATCAAAACCAGCATTTTTTACAGAATAGAAGTGTTTAAATAGTAGAACAGTTGCCCAGAGATGTTGAAAGTATCCATCAATGGTAGTAGCCCAAAGCTTGTCTAGCAAGACTGTGACCAACCTGACCTAAGTTACAAGTTGGCCTTGCTTCAAGCACAGCCAAGAAGGCACCTCTGGAGGATCCTCCAGATCCTCCAGATCCTCCAGAGATGCCTTCTAACCCAGGCCATTCTGTATTAACTGCTTGTTAGCAGCTGTTCTGTAAACATTGTGCACTTAGGATTTTTTAACCTTTCAGTTTACAGGTGAATTTTTGAGTTCTGGATACCAGTGAAACACGGAGACATGCTTTTACGGTACACTTTTAACGGTCATTACAGCTAGTGCTGCCTTCCTGCTCTTCCGTTCCTGTCCCTGACGCTTATCTGATGTCTGAAGTGAGTTGGTGTCACGGTGATAAACTTTCAGGAACCTAGATCAGCAAAAATTCCTCACAGATTATTGATTTAGGAGAATGGGAACCAGGAATGACATTTTGTGGTGAAGAAGGTTGGAAGCACAGAGGTACTCGTTTAAAACAGCTTAAACAGCTGCCGGGGCTGCATTACACTAACTGACTTCTCAAGTAATTTCTGTAGCTCTTAATTCATAGAGCCGTAATGGTAATACACAGGGTTGTTTTTTTTTTTTTCTTTTGGATTCACCTGTGTCAGTAAGATGTCACTGCCTCCAAGCCATTGTGTGACTCATCTCTACTCCTCAAAGGTTCATCTGATCCTCAGGTGAACCTTTTCTGACCTGTTTGATTTCATATATGCAGGGAAAACTAAGACCAGGTCACGGGGGCTGATGTTGGTCTGAATGAATCAGGCACCACAGAGCTCATCTGCAGACTTCAGCAGGATGGTGTTGGAGGAGACAGGAGGAGACAGGGCTTGGTGTTGCCATCTGTGCAACAAATGTTTCTCTGTGGTGTGTGTCTGTTGGATGGCTGCCTGGCTGGGGCAGACTGTAATCCTAACCTTTAGATTTTAAGCTAACACGGTTCTTTTTTTGAGGTTATGTAGTTGAGTTTATGTTCGTGTGAACTAATGGTATAACATGTTTGGTTCACTCTGGCTGTTTGCATTCAGGAAAACTTTCTTTTAATGATCAGTATTGCTCAGTGCAGTGTTAAAGGAATGGTCAGGTCTTGGCGTTCCCTCATTATAATTCTTAGATACAATTGTTCCGTACACCTTATGCAGAAATAAGTAAATGTTCTTTTAGACCAGCTGATACAGTTAGACAGCTCAGACAAGGTTTTGAGTGTACAAGCCCTTCTTCGAGGCTGAAGTAAAAGCAGAATAAACACCGGTTGAGGAAGATTGCTGAGTCTTAGGCCATACCTGAAAGGAAGTGGTTAATATCTCTTGAGCATAATGCATGTGGAGTGTGAGGAGAGGGTGAAATGGTTTGAATGAATTAATGCAGTCAAACTCTGCCAAGGTACAACCCTATCCTTGGAACAGCCTTAAAATTTATCCGATAGAATTCAGTTTGTATTTGATTCAATCACAAAGACTGATTACTAAAGATATGTTGCAGATATTCTAGATTTATGAGTTATTGTCCCATGAAGCAAAGGTGTTTTGTGGTACAGTTTTATCATCATTTGGTCTTTCTTAATTTGTGCTGTCCAGGTGACTATTTCATGCAGCAATATCTTTAGCCCACAAAACAATCTCAGTGAAAACTGGCTTCTGTTCTTCTGTTTCTCCTCTTGAAAATGATGTGCTAGATGATGTACATTCTTTCCCCAAGGTCCTGTACTTGGGTTTTGTGTGATATCTTGTGAACTAAGGCTTTTACAGATAAGATGGCTCTGTATGTTGTCTGCTAAAATTGTGATATTGCACTAAGTTGTCAAATAATGGAAATCAGACTTATTGATTTTACTGTAAGAGTGAGATTTATCTTTACCTTTTGAAAGTCAGATATCCAGTCTAAGCTAATGAACTAGGCAGGTCCAGAAGATAATTAATTCTCCTCTCTGTCATGCTTCTTGAATGAAATAAACCTCTAAGTGGAAAACCTTTTCTCTTAATTGTTTACAATGAAAGTTTAGATTATAAATTTAGCTAGGGGCCAAACTTTTAGATAGTTAAAAATTCTCCCTGACATAAATGCTCTTCATGTCTCTTGGGCTGACACTTAAAACTGTGGTTGTGCTTGTGTTTGTTTCAGATGGACCCTACTAGAATTTCCAAAGAACATGCACACTGTGTCACAACACTTTTTGGACACCAAGAAAAGACAGATTTGCATGATACATCCTTTGAAAATCAAGAAGCAAAGTTAATGCCAGAATCATGTAGAAGCATGAAACAGGCTCTCCAAAGAGCTGTCCAGAAGGTAAGTGGCAGACAGTGTGATCCTTTATTTTGTGCTTCTGTTGAATTTACAACAATTTTTTCCAACATCTGTATTTGAAGGTAAGTTCTGGAAAGAATCTTTTTGGTGCTCAAATAATACCTGAAGTTGCATCCAAGACCATAGTGTATTTTCTTACAAACCTGATAGTGGTTAACCAAAGACATTTTTTTGAGAAAGGAAGACTGAGGTTGGGCTGAGAAAACTATGATTGCAGTTAGTTGATTTTTCCATTGTGACATTTGGGTTGGCCTAAGTGAGTAAACCTTTATCCTAATGCTTCTATAGGCGTGCTGACAGTTTGGATGTTCATAAGTACAGTTCCACACTTTTTTCAAAACAATCGTACTGTTTCTGAAAAGGCTCTCCCAAGTCAAGATCATCATCAAACAAAATATTGCCTGAAAGACAGAGGAGATAATTCTTTCTGCAACCCAAAACAAGGGATATTATCTCCTTTTTGCTCACTTTCAGAGTTCTGTGTTCTGTGCAGACCGTTTCCACGCTGGCAGAAGCTGCTTTGCCATAGCAGGAGAATCGGTCAGCCTTTCCCAGCAGTTGAGAGTGACAGCTTGTTCCCAAACACAAATGACAGAAGTAGTCAGCTAAAGATGTCAGCTCTGTTGAAGAAGCCTAGCAAGGCTGGATGTATGTCACAACCACTTCTTACTGCAGTTACCGCCTGCGACCTCTTTGTGTGTTCATCATAGTGTTTAGTGTTAATTATGGGCTACTTAGAAGCTGAACATTTGCTATAGTATTTGGCTTTTCTGGCTTACCAAGTCCATTACTACTTTTTCACATCTGCCTAAGACTGACAGTTTTTCATAAAAGATACTACCTTAGATTTGAGCTGAACTCATGTACACTTCACAAAGTGAATTGTACTTGAGTGAATTCTATGGTACTGTAATTGTGCTAATGCTTGCTTTTAACAGAGTACCCTGATCAACAGATCATTTTGTGAGCAAAACTAAAGAAACCTAGGAGTTCCTGTCTTGTCCCATTTGCTAGCCACCTCTCTGGAAAACTTAAAAAAATCACCCAACCCCAAAAATGTAACTCTGTAGGATAAGTTCTACCTTTCAGCACTTTATAGATTGTCTCACACGATACCTACTTCTGTGATCTGGCACTAGACTGGTTGTTCTTGCAGCTCCCATGGTGGTGTAAGGAGCTTGTTACAGTAAGTGAATGGGAAGGCCTGTGTGCTGGCCATTTGCTGCTGGTTACTCAACGAAGGCACTGGCTTTAGTTGAGGCTGCATATCCTGCCATTCTGGATGGAGGTTAAATGCTGCAGTGTCCGTGGCCAAGATAAGTAGTGAGTAGGGATAACTTTTTTTGGCTGATGACCATCAGTTTGAGAACAATAAAATTTCCATTGCCAAGGTAAACAGCCTCTGAATTTCCTTTGAACGCAACAGACTGTATGAAGCGGCTGGCTCAGTGTTCTGGATGCTTTGTCATCATATATTGGTGACATAGAGTGTTATTACAATAAGGCAGTGCTTGCCTAGGGCTACATTTGCATTTTTTTCAGTGTATCAGAGAAGTGAAAGAAACAGTGTTAAGGCATAATTACACTTTACCATGTTCTGTAAGCTCTGCCCTTCATTGACTCTGCTACAGCAAAGGACAGAGATGCAGCTGAATCTTACTCCCAGTTGTGCTAGTCCTTTATGGGTTGGAATGTGACTTGAAAGAAGTTTTCTATTGTCTGTACTCACTTCACTTTCCTGAAGGATAATGTTTTTTAAGAATCACTACTTTTATTTGAATTGACTGAAATGGAACACTTAAAAATACCGTTTCAGTTTTGTGATTTCCACCCCCCCCCAAATAATTTGTCTTTTGCTATTCAAGCTGCTCAGGAAATGAAAATAGACAACTTGTTTTTGCTCAGGTTTATGGTCTGGTTACAGCTTTTAGCTTGCTGCTCTGGTTTTCATTGGTTTTCTTCGCACACCTGTAGACCTAGTGGTTAAATCTAATGCAGGGTTTAATATTGAAATTGAAAGTGCTCTTATGAAAACCAGTGTAGTAGGACAGCCAGATTGGGTCTAGAAACATAGTAAAGATTTTCTTCTAATCAAAATCTAATGGCAAATTCCTTAATATGTTCCAGGATAAAAATAATGCATAGGGAGCAGCTAACTCAGTAAAAAAAGCATATTTTCAGTGTTGCATATAAAATTTCTAGCAGACAAATAATGTACTTTCCTAGCCTGTCTATTTGCTTAATTTTTTTTTCATGTTACCCTAAAAACCTTTTGGCAGGCCAGATGCACTAACCGCAGTTCTTATGAAGTCTCCAGTGAGCCTGAAGTAGAAAGGACTAGAAACATATCTTAGGTCAATTCATAAGTAACTTTTCTTGGCAATACTCCCAGCTTCTAGCAGCTTGGGGAGTTGAGGCGTAAACTAGTCTCCCATATGGCAACAGAGTACTTTGCTAGACCTCCAGGGCAGTGTAAAGAGTTCTATATATTTAGCAGACATTTAAACTGCATGTAGTTATAGGCAAAGTCAAGATTTCACAAGTGATTGCTGTAAGTTGTTACAATTTCAGCTTCCATCCTACAACCTTACATGCCCTTTTTCTTTTTGCAGAGAATAGACAACTTGTTGGATAGAGGTTGTAATGCTGATCTCTAAACTGTATTCTGTTTAATATTTGTTCATGTACTTTCTATTTCACTTCCTTTCTGATTAGCATTCTTCAAATTGCTTTGTTTCCGGCAAGATAATGAGGTGCTTCCTGGTATTAGTTGGACTTACAGCACTGGGGTAGTGGAAGAAACAGCTTCTTACAGGTGGTCAAAAGTAGATATTTAGATTTTGTAAAACCCAAGAAGAGAAAAACTCATTCAGAAATGTCATGTGTTCAATATAGCCTTGTCTCTGTGTCCTCAATTTTGGACACTGAAGACCCAAGAACTGGTTTCATGACTGAGATGCTAAGGATTAAAACCTGCAGCCTGCTGTTGATGAGGAAAGAGCAGTTCCCAACTTGCCAGGCAGTCAAAGGATGATTTTGGCTGTTAAAATGTAAAAGTTTTACAGCTTCCCAATGGCCTCTTGATTTTTTTTTTTTCATTTTTGTGACTGACTGCTTGTCTGCCATTTAAACAGCAACTGTGTGAAGGAGGCCCTTGGTGAGCAGTGAGAAAATGACACAAAGGTCTACAAGTGCAGATTATCATAACACTGAGTGGTGTGATTTCTGTATACAGTTTTTCTAAAAATAGCACAGCAGCTTGGTAGCATGCATGGTTCTGTGGGTGACAGTCTCAAGAGGTGTCACTGGTAATATTTTGTCAGCAGTTCTCATGTTATTACAGCAGTGTCATAATGACAGGTTCTGTTGAGCTGTTTCTTCTGTCTTCTTAGTAGTGATCTTAATGGTAGTAACATTGTGATGAGGTATGAGGTGCTAAAAGACATTCAAGTGCTAAAGAATGCAGCTGATACTTTAAAGATTTGGAAAACCCTAATAGTTAATTCCATATGGTAAGGATACCAGGGGGGGTTTATGACAGGGCATCTTTAGACTTCTGAATGTCTTCAGACATCCACTGAAAAATGTGGTCTTTGAGTCTTTCAGGGTAAGAAACAAGTATTTGCTAAAATGCTTTTCCTGGGGTAGATTGTGTATCAGCACCTTGGAACTGTGGAAACATGAAATAATAATAATTAAAAAATCAATGGGAATGTTGAACTACTTCAAGAGGAAACTCACAGCTCCATCTCTTATCTAGGGACTAGTTCTTGTATTTCAGCTTTCTTTTGGGATCCTGGGCAACAGAAAAGAAAAATGTTAATATTTTGTGAGGCCAGTCAGAATCAGGTAAAGAACTTGACAATAATCCAGAGTTTGGACTGAGCCTTGACTGATTGATGATTTCAGTTTCCTGGCCAAAGGCTAGCCACTTCTAATGTCAGTGAACATAGAAGAAGAGCCAATCTCTTCTCAGCTTTTCTTCAGCTCTTCTCAGTTGCTGGTGTTTGGCTCATGCTTATTATCTCCCTTTTGTTGATAGTTGCTTTCCTAATTGAATAGTAACATAGCTTAAAGAGGAGTACAAGAGAGTGTTTCTGTCCGAAATGCTCCTAGGAAACAGGAAAGTAGGCTTGAAGCAGTAGACTATAAGGACAAGGAAACTTGTGGACCTGGGTCTTCTTGGTAGCTGTTCTGCTTACCAAGTGGTAATGCTGCAGATGAACAGCACCACCAACAGTTACAGAGCAAGCAGCTTGGACTGCGTTTTGTGAGGGTAACAGCCCTTTTTCGTGGAAGATGAGCTGAGTCAGGCTGCCAGATCTCCGAAGGTGAGGTACCCCAGCAAACTAGAGAATCTTTGGAAATGAGTAGAAACAGAACGCCATACTATTAAGAATGTAGGTTAAGAGCAATTGGCCAGTTCATGGACTTCAAGGACCGTGCAATTACGAACCATGGGATTTTTTAGTAACGGTTTAGCTAACGGGATATTAAAATGTACGTGGCCTTTTGGGATCTGATGAGTAGGCTCTCCAGGAAAGGTCATCAGCACATCTCCCAGAAGGAAAGGATATAGCTCCAGATTCCACATCTGAGAAGAAAACAAAGGAATCTCCCCTTTCTAGGGACAGGGTTGGGAATAGGTGTGGTGCAGTAGTTTGAGTGTGGTCTATCTTCCAATCTTTTCTACCTTTTGTTCTTTTCAGAGGTTTTTACCACTTTTCACGGTATCAAATACTAGCAATTTTTTGTCATCTTTGTACATCTGATGAAGTTAAAGAGCTCAAGCATGGCTAGAAGCTGATGCTGGTGTGCAGCTCCTGGAATTGAGCTTCATTTTCATGCTCCAAGAACTGACATTGAAGTAGGAAGATCAGAGAGGAAGTGAATGTAAATGGGGGAGGTGGACATGAGTTTTGGCGCTTTTGAAATTGCGATTCTGCTTTTCTCCTCATCTACAGCAGAAAGCATCTTAATGATTCTTATCTACAAAATCAGCATATCTCTGCTGAAGTATTATGCTTTGATAGTCATATTACAACTTCCATACTGCTGTGGCTTTTCATTTTGGTTTAACATTTAAACACCTACTGAAAGAGGAAAGTGAGAGTAATAAATACACGAGCTAAGGCTCTTCAGATTTCACTCTGGCTGCAAAATTACATAAAAACAGTGTGTTGGGTGTTTTCAAAATAGAATTTTAAATTCTGAAACCCTACAGTGATTGAGAGGATAGTGGAATATTTGTGATTTGGCCAAATCTGAGGCATCTTGCATATACATATTATTCAACAGAATACACAGCAACGTGTGACATAAAACCAAAGAACTGTTCTTAGGCTCCAAAGGTGAGATATGATTTGCTGTCTTCAGCAAAATGGTGCCTTTTGGTAAACATCATCTTGGGGGCTCCATGGTATGAGGTGTTCTGAATAGCAAGCAGAGTATCACTCCTGGTTTTTAAAACACAGAGATAAGAGTTCTGTGGGAATGGGACAAAGCTGAGGATTGAATCTAACGTTACCAAGACTCAGTCCTGGATTGTAGCAAGCACAGGCTGCTTAGATATTTCAAAACTGCTGTTGTATGTCTTCTCAAAAGCAAACCAGAGGTGGATTATTAGAAGCAAGGCTTTTTGTGATGCCTGATGTCTGTTACTTGTGCTGTTCTTAGTTTTTGGTGATGTGGGCATCATAGATAACGAAATTCACCTGAAGTTTTGAAGAATGCTTAGTTCCAAACTGGCACCCAGTCCATTTGGCCCAGTATAGATGTAGAAGATGCTTCATCCTTCAGCTCCTGCATACATTGTTAGAAATGAGCCTTGATTATAAAGCCTTGTAGTCTTGCAATCTCCTTAATGGTTGAGTGTGAGGGGTGGAGGTTTTCATTTGCCTTTACCTCATCAAAAATGAAACTTAGACTGTAGCTTTCCTTAGTTGTTGGTGTGATTGCACACTAGTCCCTATGTAGAAAAGCCTCTTTTGCTACCTCTTGACCCCAAGTAATTAAATCAGTTCATAAGCTCCATTGTTTTATGTGATGTATTCCTAGCAGTCATTGTTGCATTATACTTAAATGTTCCAAGTGTAGTAAGTAGGAAAGGCTGTAAGTGTCCTGTCATCACTACTTCAATAAATAGCGCAGCGATTATACACACCATCATTCCTATCCACCTTTATCGGATATGCTGGGTAGAAGAAGTAATTTGATGGTGGCAGCTATAGTGTGTGTTCATATTATACATCACGTAAATATGAGAAGATGCATTCTAGGTGTCTGTGCATACCATAGGTAGAACCATCCACCCCCCATACATACATACATACATACATACACATGGGGGCATACTGTGCCGTAGTGGTGTGATACACAATGTTACGGAAACAAGACCACATCTAAGCAATGTTTTGTTCTCATTTTAGGAAGTCCAGCGTGTTATGGGACGAGCACAGCCAAGACCAGAAAAAGGTAGGTGGATTATGAGTAAGAAATGTTGTAGTGCTGCTCCATTTGTCTTTCTGAAGTAATGCAATTCTTTTCTCTTCAGCTGCAATGGAGGCATTAGGAATGGATCTGTACAAAAGAAACAAACCTGAGAAGCAGCCTTTTGCCCATCTCATTATTGATGATAAGAATATTCCCTCTGGTAAGTTCTACTTTAAGTGAATACTTCCAATACTGCTATAAATATATTAAATTGAAGTATATGAAAATAGTTCAGCAATACCACCAACAGGGGTTTCAGAATTGGCTTTTGGTAATGGAAATAAATTGGATGTGTTGAAGGATTTCAGAGGCAGCAGGGAAAACATTAACAGGAGGATAGGACCCCTTCATCTCAGGTATCTTACACCGGTCTGTTACATGCTGTAATATGCCCTCAGTATTCATGATCTGTCTGTGAGGACTGTGCCTCCCCTCTCATGCTGTCTTCAGATGAGGAGTGAAGATAGACATTGGATGCTCTTCTCAGGGCTGTCATACTTTCTTTGGCTAGAAGGGGCCATCTAGAGTCCTTCACTTACACTGGACATCAGCTGTACGTAGATACGTACAAGGATGTATCAGCACTAAGACTGGTCAGCGTCCTGATCCTGCAGGTTGAAAGATGTTTTCCTTTCATTACCCCTAAGATACTTTGTTTATCCTGTCGTCAGATGATGTTTTCTGTTGGAAAATTCTGGAATCTCTTATGTCCATCTATTCAGCCCTTTACAGCAACACTCCTTTTGTATGCTGAAGTATGATCAGGTGATGCAGCATTTATCTTCAGGGTGGATCTGCAAGCCGGGAGTCTTACATGAATACACCACACGCATCAGGTGCCCGTTAGTGTATGAGCTTGCCCTAAAGGATGCACATCTTTCATTTTGAGGTGATGAAAACCTAGAACTGCAGTCCCAGTGTCACTGCTATAACTTCCTGCTGGTTCCCTGCTCTCTGTGGGTACATTGCACTCATAGCATAGGGCTGAATTCATAGCAAGCAATTCCTTCTGTTAATCACAGAATCACAGAATATTAGAAGCTGGAAGAGACCTTGAAAGATCACTCAGTCCAACCCCCCTGCCCGAGCAGGATCATCTAGAGTAGATCAAATAGGAACATGTCCAGATTGGTCTTGAATGTCTCCAGAGAAGGAGACTCTGTGGCACATTGAAAAGGTTTTTGCCATACTCTATTCATTATTATGCTGTAGGATTGGTATAGACTTTTTCACATCAAGATTCCCAGTTCCTTCCTGATGTTCAGATGTGCCAAAGCTTCACAAGGGTCTGTCTGCATCCATCTAGTCCAGTAGCAGGAAGATCAAAGATAGTAGCACTGTACTCTGAGCAGCAGGGTTTCTGGTCAGTGTGTTCACTTGGATGCAGTATGTTTCTGAGCTGTTGAGTAGAGAGAAAAAAAATGTTCCTGTGGCTTTTGTCTGCTCTTTTGCCAGGAAGATAGGATTCTTTTGTCTTGTTCTCTACCCACAGGGATCTTTGTATGGTTTTGGGAATATCTTCGCTAGTACAATACCGGGGAACAAGATATGAGTCTGCCTGGGAACACTCTCCAGAGAAAAAGATTCATTCCTACATTTTTAAGATACCTTAGTACTGTTTCCTTTTTTTGCCTGGGGCACTGTCAGTAGAGACTTTTCTCTCTGTATTCACAAGACAACAGTCATCTTCAGTGTGGCAGAAGTAAACCAGAGTTTATTCTGAAACTATCAGAGGATCTCAAGATAGGAGAGGGCATTGAGGGCATTCTGTGATTTTGTGACCACCTCTGCCTTCTTTCTCTGAAGATGTATACATTCTGCAGCACTGAAATCCTTGTTTAATTAAGCTATGCACACTCTTTTTCTGTTTTATATAACCAAACCAAAGGGGAATGCTGTGTTGAGGTTGGAAATCTGAGACTTCAGCAGCCTGCATGGTAATACCTTGGTCTTGCTCTACTTGGGTACAAAACACTTTTGTACCCAAGGAGTTAGCTTCCTGCTTGGAGGGATATGATTCTTTCTCCCTTCAAGTACATAGTCGTTAACAAGATCCAGAGCTTTATAAGCAGGGAGCTTAAGCAACTTGTCAGTTGCAGAACTTCCACAGGCTTTCTTATTAGCTCAAATGCCTTCTTTCACTTCAATCAGATTTTCTTTTATGACATAGGTCAATAGTAGAGGATGCAGTATCAGTAAACATGTCTTAGCATTTTGTCTTTGGAAAGATTCAATTACTCTGCTAATTATAGAGACACATCACTTACCTCCAAAGAAGTGGAGTGTGTCGGTGTCACACTTAGTGAAATCCACCTTTCCCTGTGGGGAATTTACTTGCTGTCTACCTGGATGTTGCTCTAAGATATCTTTTTTTCAGGGCTAGAAGTTGATAGCTTTCACTGCTGTGCATCACTGCATTAACCTTGTAGGGAGTGATGTAGCCCATGTGCGGGTGATGGCAAGGGAGATGTTAGTCTTGCTTGCTCTCTCATTTATTTTTTTTAGTAACACAGGCTGCAGAAACTCTCAGAAATACAGTGCCTGTGACATCAAGCTGTTTTGTTTGTCCTTGGAGCAGATCACCCCTCACCAACGTGATGGGTTGGACATACTGCCTTCTGATCTGGCACATTTGGCTTGTGCCTCTTTTGGAAGAGCATTGCCAGGGTGTTAATCATGATCACAGCTTCTGACCAAAAAAAAAAAAGTGTCAGGGAAAAAAAAATCAGTCTTCCTCACTGTTGAATAGGCTTTTATTTTAAGTATTTGGCCACTCAGCACCCTTCCTGAAAGGGTACTGAGCAGTGTCTTGAGGGAACATTTTCCTTTTAACTAGTTCACAATAATTTTAAGCTCCAAATGGACTTTTGCAGGTGTGGGGGGAGCACAAGGAAAGGGGAAATAACCCTTCCCAGATCTTGGTGTCCCCACCCATCATTTGGCTGCAGAAGCTGAAGTGGTTTGGCTTGATGTATGTATTTTTTAGGTTTCCTGCCTTAGGTTAGAGCTGGGTGCTTTTTATTTGCTTTTTACCAGAGCTCACTATAAATGGTACTTTGGCTTTAAATGAAAACAGTGATTTTTTTATTTTATAAATTAATTACAGAAATAAGTTGCACTTCAAAGGAGAAGATCACAAAGAGAAATAAATGGAAACTTTAAATATATCATTTAGGATGTCAGTTGGTGCCTTTGGCTGTCTAAGGAAACACTGTAGTATTCTGAGCTATTTAGAGCTACTGGTTCAACTTAGCTGCCCTTTGCCTCCTAAAGTTTTTCAGAGCAAACAGTGCTTTGGTCCTTCCCTCAGACTTTGTTTATACTTTGAAGCTACAAGGATGCAAAAATCAAGACAGGGCTACTTTCTTCTATGTTCCACTCCCATTATTGTCCTTATTGAAACACATTTTCTATTAGTCTTAGTTAATGCTCTACAAATATCCACGACATTGTTTTGATTTGTCTTCAGCTGCCAGAAAAAACATGTATTATCCTGGGTTTTTTAATGCTTTTTACTAGGTCTGGAAGCTTATCTTACTCATTAACCTTTTGACTGCTTCCTTCTCTGACCACATGATGTACCTTATGCTATGCTTTTTATGCTCCATAGTGAATTTTCTTGCAGAAGATCACAGAATGACAGAATGTTAGGAGTTGGAAGGAACCTTGAAAGATCATCTAGTCTAACCCCTCTGCCCAAGCAGGATCACCTAGATTAGAGCACACAGGAATGTGTCCAGATTGGTCTTGAATGTCTCCAAAGAAGGAGACTCCACAACCTCTCTGGGCAGCCTGTCCCAGTGATCTGTCACCCTCATGGTGAAAAAGTCCTTCCTTATACTCAGATGAAACTTTCTAAATTCCAGCTTGGAACCATTTCCCCTTGTCCTATCACTGGCCATCACTGAGAAGAGCCTGGCTCCATCCTCCTGACATTCACCCTTAACATATTTATAAACATGAATGAGGTCACCCCTCAGTCTCCTCTTCTCCAAGCTGAAGAGACCCAGCTCCCTCAGCCTGTTCTCATAAGGAAGGTAGTGTGTCGCAGCGTTTCCCACTGTACCGTGGCTTGGGTTATGTTTCACAGTTTCTGATATGTGGACAGCTGACTTGGCACATATGTGCTCAACTTTTCTCACCTCTGCTCATGTTTTGGGGTACTGATTGTTCTGGTGTCTCTGAGTTTGTGTGTATTCCCACCAGAAGCGCCGAGAGCCTGCTTCCTCCTTCTGTCACAGGGATGCATGGCTTAACTCCTACCAGTCCATCCAGTGCTGCGCTGCTGGCTGCCCATGCCTCTTCTGCAGGGCTGACTTATGGCAGCATGCCCACCCACCTCAGTTAATACAATCATAGTACTGCAATTGAGGTTGGAAAGGATTTCCAGACGTTGTCCAGGCTAATTCCCTGCTTAAAACAGATTGGGTCTTCTCCCTCCTCACCATGGATGAATGATGCGTATTTCCCTCAACATATCATAGCCCTGTGAACCAACTTAATCCAGAGCCTCCCTCAGCATCTCAGTTACAAGTGACAGTGGCACCTCTTTTCCTGTGCCATGCTTCTGATGTGCCTTTCCTGATCCAAACAGTGATGTCTTGCCTATTCTCCTCACCTTGAAGGTAGCCCAGGTTCCTTGGGACAGTATTTCTGGCAGACCTAACACTGCACAAGAATTTCTACAACTTTCTCAGCAATCCCCATTCCTTCAGAGGTGTACTCTGGTACCCCTATCTTGGCACCTCTTGCAGGTGAATAAATCCAGGCTAAGAGACTTAAGATGTTCTTAACTGCTGTTAAGTACAGCTTCCAATTAATTGATGGTTTTCAGAGTGGTGTGGGGTTTTGGTTTTTTTTTTTTTAGACATTGCACAGAGGATGGCTTCTCTGTATGATTTTGTTTGTATAATTTCTACCTGGCTGCACTGGAGCCTTAGGGGATCATATTTATGATCTGCCTTTGACAGCCTGTGCTTTGCTCAAGTCTTTGTGGAAGAGTGCCAGAAGCTTTTTGTTCTGGGCTACTGTTAAAATATTCCTCTCACACGCAGAAGTTGCTTTGCCCTTGGCAGTTAGGGAAGACTCATAGCTCTCAAATCCCCCTCTCCCTACTTCCCCTTGCTTCTTTCTGCACAAATTAAGGAGCCATCTTTTTAACTAATCAAATATACCTGGAGCTCTTCCCCAGCATCTTGTGAGCACTGGTGGTTCTGGAACATGCTCGAAGGAGAGGACGGTGGGCTCTGCCATGAGCCCTGGAGGTTTTGGTGAGAATAGATTGTTTTGGCTTGATGTTGGGATGAATAAGATACTTAGTAGTCCAAGCAGGAATTTAGGTGCATTGGGAGCCTAGTGGACTGGGTCTTCTGGTGCCTGTGTGGACCCACTGCTTGTGGGTGTATCAGAGTGACCAAATGGAGTTTGTCTTGTGCATGGAAAATTGCCAGTGGTTAGGAGGACAAGTTGGCCAACGTGTTCGTTGTGCAGTGCTGTGTTAGTGGCTTGTGTGTATCAGTAAGGGTGAGGGCCCGTGAGGCTTCCTCAGGACACTGCTGTTTCTTCTCTATGGGCATGCCCGTGGGCCTTGTCTGGTTCTCCTCACGCTGTTGCCTGGTCATCTGTTTTTGCAGTTAGAGGCTCTAAGATGAGGTGGGTGATCTAATGGGGTGATGGTGAAACTGGGGAGGTGAAAGGGACGATGGGATGTGTGCTGTGAGGCATGCTCCTCGACAGAATGTACTCCAATAAACCTTTACGTAATATGGCTGCTGTAGTAGCCATGTTATCTGAGCTGGTGTAGCAGGCTGCTGCTTAACAGTGCCACCAAAACCAAACTGAAGGGTCAAGTGTGACCGGGTTTAGAAGGAAGAATCAAATGCTCTCTCTCAGTGCTTGTCTGACCTCCTGCCAGGCCATCTCTTGGAATAGACTCAGTAGTACACTCAGAGAGTCATACAGACTCTGCTTACAAGAGAGCTGTAAGGGTCACCAAGTCCAACACCCTGCTCGTTGTAGTGCTTCCTAAAACTAAAACATGTGAGTTAAGAGCATTGTGTGAACTCTGACAAGCTTGGTCCTGTGACCACTTCTCTGGGCAACTGGTTCCAGTGACTGAGCACCCTCTCAGAGAAGAACCTTTTCTTAATGTCCAAGATCTCTGTGAAATGGTATCTGAGATTTGACCAACTTTAACCACCAAGAGAGATGATACCATTGTCCACTTGATTGTAGTACCCAGGAGCTGCCTTTTGGGCCAGAGTTTGTTTGTGCCTGTACATGTGGTTAGCTTTCGGTGACAGTGCTGAGCTGCCAAACTAATCAAAATATCTCCAGTCTCACCTCTGTCTTCACAGAGCACTCAGTTACCTTCACAGATAAGGGCCAGCTTCCTGTTTACCAGCCACTATCATGCAGGCAAAGCTGGAAAGGCTTGCATTGACCTGGTAGAGTGAAATTAAATAATTCTTCCTCACATATGTTAATTTTATGAATCTTTCCTTTTTGGTAGTCAGGTAGTTTGGTAACTCTCACGTGTGTATTTCGATTCTCACAAGCTTGATGTTCCACTCAGACAATATTATAATTTTCTTTCCTAATTTGTGGATCTTCATCTTAGGACAACTTAAAGGGGACTGTTCCTCCTCCAAGCATGTAACATGATCTCATTGTTTCTAGTTTGAAACTCAAGATACTTTAAATACATTTTAAAAAAATCCAGAATCATATCTGTCTTCCTAAAGCTCTTTTTTTTAAGACCTTCTGCTAGTTTTTAGACAGAAAATCTGAGTTTACCTCCCAAATGGGAGGGAGAAATTTAATGAAATTTAATAAGGACAAGTGTAGAGTATTGAGTATTGCATCTGGGGAGGAACAACCCCAGGTACCAGTATAGGTCGGGGACTGGCCTGTTGGAGAGCAGTGCAGGTGAGAGGGACCTGGGGGTCCTGGTAGATAGCAGGATGACAGTGAGCCAGCAATGTGCCCTTGTTGCCAAGAAGGCCAATAGCATCCTGGGGTGTATTAGAAGGGGGGTGGCCAGTAGGTCAAGAGAGGTCCTTTTCCCCTTCTACTCTCCCCTAGTGAGGCCTCACCTGGAATATAGTGTCCATTTCTGGGCCCCTCAGTTCAAGGAGTTCTATGTCCTTCTGGAAAGAGTCCAGTGCAGGGCCACCAAGATGATGGAGTGGAACATCTTCCTTATGAGGAAAGGCAGAGGGAGCTGGGTCTCCTTAGCTTGGAGAAGAGGAGACTGAGGGGTGACCTCATTAATGTTTATAAATACGTTAAGGGTGGGTGTCAGGCTCTTCTTGGTGTTGGTCAGCGATAGGACAAGAGAAAATGGTTCCAAACTAGAACATAGAAAGTTCCATCTGAATATAAGGAGGAATTTTTTCTTCACTGTGAGGGTGACAGAACACTGGAACAGGCTGCCCAGAGAGGTTGTGGAGTCTCCTTCTCTGGAGACATTCAAGACCAATCTGGACACGTTTTTGTGTGATTTAATCTAGGTGCTCCAGCTCAGGCAGGAGGGTTGGACTAGATGAACTTTCAAGGTCCCTTCCAACTCCCAATGTTCTGTGATTCTGTGAAATGGCTGTAACTGACCAGCTGGAAGTGTCTGTACAGTTATCAAAGAGTTGGGACTGTGCAGGGGACCACTATCCTGGATATCCATCCAGGGTGTGACTAAACCAGATTGTGGAGCCTGATTCTGGTTAAGGGTTAAGCCTAAACATTGGTTTTGTGTAAAGGGTTTGTTATGTCATAAATACTTTAAGCAGCACTTTCTCAAGTCTAGGCAACGTCTGATGTAGTACTAAAGATGCACAACTGTACTGATTTTTTTTCTCCCCAATTTTTTTTTTTGTGTTTTCAAATTAAAACACAAGAACGTAAAAGATGGAAAGGTTCTGTAAGCTTGCTCTTTGTGGAATTATCAGTTGTTTACAGGTATTGTTCAGTCACTCCTTGCAGACGCGTGCAGACTGAAGACCGCTAAACAAGATTTGGTGGTTTTTTTATCAGTAATTTTTCTTTTCAAATTCCTCTCGAGTATTTTTCACTTGAATAAAGTTTTAGGGGAACACAATTTCTCCATGAAGCTTGTCGCATGATTGCTTACCACACTCAAACAGCTGGCCAAGGGAGCGTTTTATACCACGGCTCAGCAGATGTCCTCTTGGGAGTGCAGAGAGTAAGCCACAGATGGCAGTAAAGGATGAAAAAAGGAAATTTCTCAGGAATCTTTATCATAATTGTCTCATCTTTGCTCTAGCTTATATTACTGTAGTTGCTACTGATTCTAAAAACCTACAGATTGCTTTCTAAATGTTGGAGTTTGTTAAATGCTTTAAGTAATATATATGTATTTTTTTTCTCTCTCCTCTTCAGGAACTCGTAAAGTGAACCTCACATCTTGGCATCATGACAAAGGGCAGGCAAACTTATCAAATATGACATTCAGTGATGGAAAGCTCATTGTTAACCAAGATGGATTTTACTACCTTTATGCCAACATTTGTTTTAGACATCATGAAACTTCAGGAAACCTGACTAAAAGAGGGCTTCAGCTGATGGTATATATGACTAAGACAAACCTTAAAGTGAGGCGGTCTGATGTGTTGATGAAGGGAGGAAGCACCAAATATTGGTCAGGGAATTCAGAATTTCATTTTTACTCTGTAAATGTAGGAGGGTTTTTTAAATTAAAATCTGGTGAAATGATAAGTATCCAGGTTTCAAACCCATTGCTACTGGATTCATCACAAGAAGCAACTTATTTTGGGGCATTCAAAGTAAGGGATTTAGACTGAATCTTTTCTTAGTGTGCTGAAAATCTTTGGGGTTTTTAGTGGTCCAGAAACAACTTGAAGACAGAACTGAAAATCTTTTACAACCCAATTGCATCTGTATAAGCCATGTATCTCTAAAGACATGTTTTTGCCCTCTGACTCCTGCAGGAGTTCCGCAAATGCACGGAAGAGAAAAATCTCATTGTTCTCCCGATTCAGTCTTACAGGAGTTTAACTTCACATGTCGCCACTGGCTTCAGAGGAGTCGTTATGACTCTGACATTGGTGTAGTTCAAATCAGACCAATTAACATCGGTGAACTTCTGTTTCCAAGTTCTGCCCTGACTGTTTGACCTGTGCGACGTTTACTAGTGCTGGTGCAAACAGAAGGCAGGACAGAACTTGGCACCCAACTTGCACTTAGGGCTCAGTTTTGCTTGGTGTTGAGCATTCTAACCCTGAGACGGCAAAGATTTTGAAAGTATGACTAATCCTGTTGCATTTGATGTGGCTAAGCCTGCTCTTGCATTGCTGGATTAGCGTTGGAGAGCTCAAGCTGTGGCAGAAATGAGTTGCAGAACACCTAAACGGTTCAACTTAAGGTTTGTTTTTGGGTTTTTGGGGTTTTTTTACCTGATTAAAAGAGCTATTCCAGGAAGAAGGGAGAGCATCTGGCCTTGCAGTTCTACAAGGTTAGTTACAAGTCATTTTTATTAGTGTTGCACAGTTAATTGCAAATATAGACTGCCAAAATACAGTGTGCCTTTATAGTATTACATTGTGCCAGAACCTGCAGACATTTTTTAGACAAGAAGTATGTATTTTTATATTCTGTAATATCTAAAGTTATATTTCAGGTGTAATGTTTTGTGTACAAAAAAAAAACCAAACCTAATGTAAATTATATTGTCCTATAGTATTTGATACAAAATATTTAAAAATCTCTTGCTGTTTTTATATTTAATGTTTAAAACTGTTTTTAATGTACAGACATGTTAAACTGGTGCACTTTTTAATCCCAATGGGAAAAATTGCAGCTAAAAGAGGTTGTTTGCAATTAGCAAATGTAATATATATCTTTGTTCTTTTTAACTTAATAGATTTCTGTTAAACTTGTCAGTATTATTGGGAGAAGGGGAATCACACCGATGTCAGGAATTGTTACACCAGAATGCTGGTCACTGGGTGTCTTTAAAACCTGGAGGGTTAATTGAAATTACAAAGCTGGCATTACCTAAACCAAAACCAAATTATTGTTTTTTTTTAATTGCTACATTATAAGCTGCAGAATTGTATTAGGGGTATTTATAGTTACTGAACAGGCATATTTTCCTGCAACAAAACCTGCAAGTTGTAAACCCTGCAATCGAGTAATGACTTTTTTAGCTTAGTTTACTGAAAAAAAGTGAAGCTTATGTCATTGCATTGCCTGTCCTTGCCTCCCCTTCTAGTGTTTAACCCTCTCCACGTGCCTGTTGGGTTTGCCAGATGAATGGCCGTGGTAAGAGGGGTTCTTACAGGTACCATGAGAAGAGATGGCTGAGAACAACTCGGCTATTCTGCATTACTTTTCAGTGGCTGGCCACTGTTCATATTAGCCAAGGAAATAATATGGGAGACTCCGAGCTCACTGCAACGTGTTTTGCCGCTTGTATAGTTGCTTGGCCAAATGAGGTGGGTGGATGGAGTCAGAGGTGGGTGTGGGGGCCTTAGGAGAGAGCTGCGGATATTATGGGTGATGTTTAGAGCACATCTGGGCAGGGAACAGAAACGTGTCAGGGAAACACTGAGGGAGGTTTATGGAGTGTTTGCCTGGGTGCTTTAGGAATGACATAGGGGAAAACCTGCCGTTGAATGTGGTAGGAATCACAGAAGGCAGAAGGCACAAATCTTTAGGAATTGAGGCTTCATATAAATCCTCAGGCTTTTTTTAATAAGGAACTGAGTTGAATTAAAGCAAATATTTTATACTGTATGATAAACATTTCTTTGTAATGTTAATATTGTTTTCTTACAAAATATATTTCTAAGAAAAAAATAGACCTTGTGATTTCTTTCTTTTCCCGTGTCCCTGTATTTCTTGTGCTCTTTGATCATTTTGTTCAGATTTCAGAATGTGCAGTCTGGGTAGAGTATAACACAAACAGAGGCACAAATTGACTGTTCTGAGAAAATTGCAATAAATTTTATGGAGTTTTGATTTGGCTCCAAACATGGACCCACAGATTTCAAGTAGGGTCACATCATCAGAGTTTGGAAATTTAGCTGCAAATTAATAATTCCAATTTGTTCTACACCCAAGAGTTGCCTGTTCAAACCTGGAAATGACTGAAGAATCCAAGTCTTTTGTCTCAATTCCAAGAGCTACAGGTCACATCCAAGGAATATATTTTTGGTTTTCACTGTAGAGTGCCCAGCTGCAGCCTGGGAGAAAAATGTCTGTGTTAGTTCTGGGTTAAGTCACCCTCTGGGGAGATAGAGATGGGTGTTCAAATTATTTCAAAGTCAAGGTAGACCTAGCATGTAGTAGCTGTTGGCAAATGCTCTGGTGTCGTATAATGGAGAGGAACCACCAGTCATCTCACTGGCTGTGGGCTGTGAGAGAAGGTCACAGTGCCTATAGTGTTTGTGTTGAGCCCCTGTGAAGACACTGGTTGGCTCTTCCAATTTCCACCGGGGCTTAGAAGAGGGCTTCTGAGGCTCACCTTAGAGTACCTGTGCTCCTTAGGAGTAGCCACCTGAATTGCACAATGTGATAGAGGCTTTAAATTTCTCTTGTGAGATGACTTAGGGGCTTGGGGATTGTTTTGGGTCTGTTCTGGTGTTTTTTCCTTAGCATCCTCAGGATGCAAGTTGTGTAGTTACGTGATGAATTGGACAGGAGGGGTGTGATACAATAATCCTTACGGGGCTTTATAGGCTAATTCGGGGGTTCAGCTGAGGAGCCATGCTCTGGCTATCCTCTATTCCAAATAGAAAATGTCTAGGAGGTCCTTTTCTGCCCTGGCCCTTGTTCCTTCTTACCCATGGATGTGTTTATGAGGAAGCAGGAAACCCTACGCAACGCTGCTGGTGCTGTTGGATTTCCCTCTATATCAGAGCAGCCACAGATTGAAGAGCTTAAGTAGGGTCATTCCAGGCAGTCTGGTATGTATGCAAAGGTGCTCAAGTAAAACCACCTGCTCTAGCACTGACCTTCCTGAAACAGAGTCTTCCCCCAGAAGCATCCTTTTCTGCTTCATTTATTTGATTGCTTCATCAGAACACAATTAATGGAAAGTGCAGATGAGTCAATTATTGCAAGGAGTTACCTTGAGAAGAAGGTAATGCTCTCTTGGCTGGGAAATGTACACGTGACTCTTATTTTTTGCCTGTGGATATAGGATGATTATTTGTTGAAATTCAAAGTTTAAAAAAAAATCTCACTTGGGAAGAATTTGTTTGGAATTCGGTGTATTTACATGCACGCAAACATCTGTGTATACTTCGTGTTCTTGCTGAGAAAGTACAGTTTCATACACGGGGTTACAACTGCATATTTTGGCACCTGTTTTCGACTCCTCCCAACGTCCCGAGCTCTTTCCAGCCAGCGAGTGTTTCTTTTTCTGTCTATCCCACTTCCTCTTCTCTGGCTCCTTCCAGCTGCCAGTGTTTCCTGCTTGCCCCACTCTCACTGACTTACAGCTCTTTTTCTCAGTGGCAGCAACAACCTTGGGTCAGGTCTAGGTATACTTCCTCTTACTCAGCCCAAGTTCGGGGGCTTTGCTTCTGTCTCTTGAGAGAGAAGAGCAAGAATTATGTTCATCACAAAAAGGTTTTTGAGTTACAGTTGTAAGGGCTGACCTGGATAGGAAGGAAGAAAAATTACTTGGGGGACAAGGAACCAGGAGATTGGACAGACAAATCAGTCCGTACTGGATTGATGTACCAGCTTTGGAGGGCTCCAAACAATTATCTTGTGCTTATGCTTTCACTGTCACACAACTACTCTCCAGCAAACCTTCACAAACATAGCTGTATGCAGCGTTTTGCTGCGGTGATTTGACAAAACTCAGATGTAAAGCAGAGCTTGTTCTTACACATATGTGCAGGCAATTTGTTGTTCTTTCTCCCTCCCTGTGTTGGTTTCTCATCCAGTGTTTCCTGGTTGCTGGCATTTGGCATCACGACCTGGCGATTTCATCAGCTGTCGTGGGGTTTATTTTAGCTCGTATATATAACTCGCCGGTCTCTGACCCTGCAGGTCCCATATTGTGCCAAATGTTACAATTTGTGACTAGCTCCAAGCAAAGCTTGGTCATGAGGAGCTGAGAAACCTCTGTCAGCTTGAGGTCAAATCAGGTTTCACAAATTTCTAGGCAACTTCAGATGTTTCGCTTTTCTGCACTTTTTTTTTTAGCCTGAAGTCTGATTGTGCTGGGATTTCAGAGCTGTTTCTGAGGATGTGTTCATGCTGGGGTGAAGGTGCGGGGCTGGGGTGTCTTTGATTTATTTCTATCTGTTCACAATTCATTTGATGAAGTTTAGGGAGACCATATTTTCCTGCCATCCAGCATTTGAGCCATGTGCCTGCCCTTCTTGCCTGAGACACGTTGCTTTTCCCCAGACCTCACACCACCAAACTGATCTATGTCTGGCTTTGACAGAAGACAAGCAGGAGCTCCAATTGCTTTCAGTTCTTTTCATGCTGCAAGTCACAAAATAATAGATTCATTTTTCCAACCTTCTGGCTCTTGATTCATTCACCCTGTGAGAGATCCCTGGTTGTCCTTTTAGCAGACGATGCCAGAATCCTTCGACCGCCAAGCTCACACTTCAGGTGCTGTCACATCTTCATAACAATGATGTAGCTGCTGCTTCATCCTGTAGGTCCCAAACTCCCTCAGTCACTACAGGCTTGGGGAAGAGTGGCTGGACAGCTGTCAGGCGGAGAAGGACCTGAGGGTGTTGGTTGACTGTCCACTGATATGAGCCATCAGTGTGCCCAGGTGGCCAAGAAGGCCAGTGGCATCCTGGTTTGTATCAGAAACGGAGTGGCCAGCAGGTCTAGGGAGGTGATTGTCCCCCTGGACTCAGCACTGGTGAGGCTGCACCTTGAGTACTGCATTCAGTTCTGGGCCTCTCACTACGAGAAGGACATTGAGGTCCTGGAGCAGGTCCAGAGGAGGACAACCAGGCTGGTGAAGGGTTTGGAGAACAAACCTTACAAGGAGTAGCTGAGGAAGCTGGGGATGTTTAGTCTGGAAAAGAGAAGGCTGAGGAGAGACCTTATCACTACTTAAAATTATCTGAAAGGAGGTTGTAGAGAGCTGGGTGATGGTCTCTTCTGCCAAGTGACTGGTGATAGGACAAGGGGAAATGGCCTCAAGCTGTTCCAGGGCAGGTTCAGATTAGATGTCAGGAAGAAATTCTTTACCAAAGAGTTGTGGGGATGTGGCACAGGCTGCCCAGGGAGGTGCTTGAGTCACCATCTCTGGATGTATTTAACAGATGGGTAGATGAGGTGTTCAGGGATATGGTTTAGGAGAGGACAGGTACAGTTGGACTTGATAATCTTGAAGGTCTTTTCCAACCTTGTGATTCTGTGATTCTGTGATCTGTACTACCAGATGTGACTAAAACTGCCTGGTGGGTGTTTTTGCAGGCCTCAACTCCATAAGGGAAGGATTCACAAACGGGATCTCCTCCCCCTGTCCTCTTCCCAGCAGGTCATGGGTATTGCAGCACTGAGATATGACCACATTGAAGGTAACTGTTTGGGAAGTTCAGATGCTCTCTTGTACCAAATGTTTTTACTTCATGTCTGACCAGTTTGAAGGCTTCTAAACTCTTCACAACTAGACTGAATGAAATGCTTGCAATGATTTTTTCCTTGTTGTATAAAAAAACCCCCAAACCCCAACCCCCCAGCTGCCAAAACCACAGCTTTCCATGGACACATATAAAACCATTTCACTGCAGATGTTGGCTATGAATGCATAGAGCAGGATAGATCTTTGTTGCTGGTCCATAGGTTCCTGCTGATGTGATAGAGGTTCCTGAGCTTGCTCTGACCCCAGCATGGGTTCTCCACCCCGCTGACATCCTGGGTACTGATGTATGGCAAACGGCATAACCCATACATACTTATTTTGCCCTCTGGGAATTGATAGCTAATGCCACTTCTTTAGTTAGCAGCCATTTGCAGGTTGTATAAATATCTCCCAAATACCATACTTTCCATGATACACAGGAATCCGACCAGCCCTCTGCTTACCTGCAGCATTTTGCAACACAATCTTCACTGATTTATTTTATGCTTCTGCAGAACCATATCACATTCAGTAACACAGTTTAAACAAAGCCAAGTTCTTTGGTTTTAATGGTTTAGCACTCTTCGTGGCTCCAGATCTTTGCTCTGGAAAAACAACCTGCAGTTCTGGAAATGGTTAGTTGGGCTATTTCTGTCCTGCTAACTGGAAGAGGGCTGGAGTTGCAAGGCTCCAAGTGGCATACAGCCTTGCAGAGTGAGTCAGAAGATACTACTCTCTTTAGCAGAAGATACTACCAAGTTGCAACCTATGAAGGTGTAGTTTTATTGCATGAAACTGAGTTTATGTGCTACTGAGCGTATGTGTTTCTTCTCAAGCAGGTCAAAATAGCCAGCATGAGGGAAAAGAAACCCATGTGGGCAGCAACAGTCCAGGGCTGAGCTTCTGTGTTTTAATTCTTTGATCTGTCTCTGTTGACAGAGAGTAATATATTAGAGACTAATCTGGCAGCACAAAACGTTCTTAGTTTGTTTGTATTTCCCAAAAGCAGCTATTTTACTATCTATTGTCACCGGTAAACATACATTTGAATTCCTACTTATGTCAATCTGCATTTTCTCACAAATCCAAAAGTTCTATTATGCCACTATGAATGAGCAGAGATGATGTTATTTAAACCTCATTTGCCTTATTATAAATATAAAAAGGGATATTATAAATTAGTATAAAGTGCATTGGACTGCAGTCTAGTATTCTGCAGCCTGTGGATTAGTAACACTTTATTTCTACTTTGTTGTCTGGTTTGACTATCTTTTAATTAATATTTTTTGATGGGGCTGAAAATTACATTTTAAAACCTTTTTTTTCAAAAAAAATATGAGCCAAATTTGCTCAAGTTTGCTCTTGTTCTCTGCTATATGCCATCTGTACACTTGCAGAATTTTGCTGATGTGTGAGATTGTTAAACAGAGCATATCACATAAAAAAGATAATGGAGAACTCTGTTGGCCCAGCTCTGCTAGACCTGCTGAATATGAAAAACTCCCCCCAAATTCACAAATCGCTTGTTACACTTCAATCAATTTTATTAATCTTGGCTAATACAGTGCTGCTTAGCTTCTCACCTCTTAGTGGACCTTTTCCTACTGGCATCAGTATGATTAGTACTATAAATAGTTTTATGTTACACAGTATCTTTTTAAGCCTTTTTTTTTGGGGTGGGGGGAGGTGGCTATTTTAGTGTGTGTTGGTATTTGTCATTCTGTGCAGTCTAAACCGCTTTAGAACACAGCAACAATGCAAGTAATGTTTCCTCTAGAGAAGATCCATTAGTTGTATCTACCTCAAATATTGCACATATAGTCTACATGCAGTTGGGAATTATATAGCCCTGGGAACAATATTTGGTTATTGGTGATACATCTTGTCTTCGTAGTGTCTTGTGAGACCTGGCAGGAAGGAAGGCTACGACGTGCCTTGGCATTTCTGTGCTGAAGGGCTTTGGCAGTACCAACAGCAAGTGGAAATGCTGTTTTCACTCACCAGATGTCCAGTATGACCCATCTCTTGTCAACATCCCTGACTGGCAACCGGGAATAGTTCAGCAACAGGAACAAGGACTCACAGTTGCTTCATCCTAAGCCTGAGGCCATAGTCTCAGCAAGGGAGCAGAGATGTGGCACACCTGACTTTCCCAGGGCTTTCATGTTGCCTTCTCAAATGTGCTTGTTCAACATCTGTAAAATATGACTGGGGCAGAAACAGTGGTTAGGAGGTTTGTTTTGTTTTTTTTTTTTTTTTTTGTTGGGTTTGCCCAGATATTGATGAATCTCATGAAACTGAAAGACAGACAGCAGAGGAGGCTCCAGGAAGCATCCGCTGCCCTCCACTTGTTTGCCAAAACGCTCGGGAGCACAGATGGCCTTTATGGCCATTATGGGCTGGACACACATTCAATGAAAAGTAATTTAAGTTCTTACAGAGAAAAAAAAATAAAGTATATGAATGTGGGTTTGCTCCCAACATGAGACAGTCTGAATCAACAATGGGAATGGGCCGGTTACCAAAGAGTCTGCTGGAGCAAGTTCCTGCTGCCAGGGCAGGATCTCCTCTCCCTCTTGGCCATTAGAGGGAGGAAAAAATAACAGACTATACGAGCCACTAAAATAAGGACCAACACCAAGAATGTAGCATGGGTTTAATACCAGCTCCTCCTCTCAAAGTAATTATAGCTGATGCTGCCCGATGGTTACCGATGAACTATCTTTCATCGCGGTCTTTTGTTTGGAGTCAGTAGTTTGGGTTGAACATCAAGACCAGCACACACCAGTCGGCTTCTCACAGAGAGCAAAATAGGACTGAAGGTGACAGTGAGCATCATGCTGCTCCAGCCAGGAAAACAGGCAGCTGTTTAAGCTAGACCGAAGCCCTTCCTACATGTTTGTTTCACATTGTATAACCTTTACCCAAAAGTTCACCACAACACTAATTTTAAAGTGAGAAAAGGCCAGGCTAAACGAAATGCTGGTATTTCTCATATTGTCAACTCCTGCGTACTCGGAAATGTGGTACTTGCTAAAAATGGATTCGTAAACTCAGAAGTTTTCTTTGAATTTCTTGATGTGACCTAGATTTAGGTGATGTAAATAACCCTTGCAATACCAGGTTCACCCAAACCATTCCTATTTATGTGCAAAGGAGGTGAGATACAACCATCACCATGACTTGCTCAACTTTGTGGGGCAATTATTTTTTTGCTAAGAGGAAAATTAACTCAGTATATGCCTCTGAAGACTCAAGTTCTGCATCACTGCTGCATTTCAGTGCTGCTTGTTTTGGTATTTCTTCTGCTATGGAAGTGAGATGCTCATTAGATGCCTCGCTTGCTGCTCCAAAGCCACTCATGTGAGGGCATGTAGTGATAGGAAGAGGGGCAATGGTTTTAAACTAGAAAAGGGGAGATTCAGGTTGGATATTAGGAGAAAATTCTTCAATATGAGGGTGGTAGATCACTGGAACAGGTTGTCCAGAGAGGTGGTGGAGGCACCTTCTCTGGAGATATTCAAGGTCAGGCTTGGTGGGGCTCAGAGCAACCTGATCTAGTGATGTCCCTGCCTACTGTAGGGGAGTTGGAGTAGATGACCTTTAAAGGTCCCTTGCAATCTAACACATTCTATGATTCTCTGATTCTCTGTGATCATGTATAGCTTTCCACATAAAGGAACCTCTGTTTTAATTACAGCAGCACTTTCCTTGTTTTTCAGTATGAACTTTTCTCTTTGATATTATTTATTCCTCCTCCTGGATGTGACAAGGAACAGTTGTTTCAGTTGTTTCCAATGTTTGAGGCAGAATTTTATTTAAGGAGGGAAAAAGGTTGGAAAATAGTAGGAGGCCACATGGATATCTGTGCAAATGGTAGTTAGCAGTTAGGACATACTCATGAAAGTTTTGATGCCTTTGCTAGTGGAGCTAGATGTACTCCACTAGAATCAAAGCATTTAGGAGGACAACTGCTTCCAGAAAACCCACCAGACCACTTCTGTGTAGAAAGGCCCACCATTCCCAGCTGTCTTTACCTTTAAAGACGCACATTTTCCTGATTCTGCACATGGTCAGAACTGCCCCCATCTGAGCAACTCCTGCTTCATCTAGGTAGAAATGTTGAGAAAAAGCACGATGGTGCTCTCTGCTCCAGAAGAAATAAGCCCACTGCTGTACTCAGAGCATCAAAACCATGAGTAAGTCCAGGCTTCCCATAAAGCACTGTATTTGCTCAATGTTTAGAGGTGCCTGAACACTCAGCCATGCGAGGAGCACTTTCCTCTGTAATCGCACACTGTGTGAGAAGGAAAGAACTGGCAGCTGAGCTTTCCCTGTCACCCTCTGTTTCTCCCAGGTTGTTCCCTTCTCAGCAGTGCCAGTCATTCATTTTTTCTGAAGTTCCTCAACCACTGGGCAACTCAGCCTTCTTTAGTGGTGAAGTGGTCCTGAACTGTGGCCCTGAGATGCCTATCCTTTGCAGGGATTTACAGAAGAGGCCCCGGGACTTTTCTTGCCTATTGGGTCTAGGAAACAAAGTATTCCTGAGGACCTCAATCTAGGAACTCAAGTACCTCTAAAATTCTTTGTGCTGAGCTTTCTAAATTAGGCAATGCTATTAACTTTTCATGAGCCAGATAAAAAGGAGCCATGATTGAAGGTGACAGTCCAGCTCACTTTTCATGAAGAGAGCATTTCCAAATTTTACAATGCTGAGATGAGCGCAATGGGTGCAGGCTACCTGTAAAACTAGGTCATGTCTTCAAGCTGTGACTTAAACTAGGTCATACTTTCTGACTAGTGAAGAGGGGGAGTATGAGTTTCAAAAGCTTGTAAATTATCATTTCCTGGAAAAGACCCAACACGATTAAGTGCTATCCAAAAAATCAACCAAGCCAGCTTGACACATAAGAGGAAGTTCATAAAACATCAATTTATCTTCCTCTGCTTCATGAAAATGGAAATGTATTTCCCTTTCAAAATAATTGGTGGTGCAAGCATTGATGCTGTTTGTGGTTTAAGCTGCTACCGAGTCATTTAAGGTTTTTGTGAGAAGAAACGCTCAACACAGACTTTTCTGTGTCCATTCCTCTAAATTGCATAAGTAAGGGGGACGTTTGCTCTCCTAAGCTTGAAAGTCATTTGGGTCTGCAGGGGTCAGAGAGGAAATTTAGAACTTCACTTTCAACAGTCATCAACAAGTCATCTTAACATTAATAATGCTCACCATACCAGGCAAAGTAGGTAGCTCTTGGAAATGATACATTAAAAACCAGAATACCTGATATGTTCTTTAAACTCACTAATGCGAAAAGCAGCCTCAGATGCTTACCACGTCCATGCAATCAATTGACCAAAATTAACTCATCTGACAATTTGACATCTCTGTGCTGAGTCCCGCAAGCATTGATTTCTCTCCGAGAAAGGGCTGATATCTGCAGGGTCTTCTTAACATTCCCATTGTGTCCTAGCTCATTGTCATAGCACACAATAACTGGGCCATTGCTTAGGATCGTAAGTAATGTGCCTGGCCAAAAGTATCTGAATACAGAATAACAACACAGCGATGAATAGTCTGGCTGAGATTTTTGAAGCTGAACTCAAGGGTCTAGATACTAATTTTCCTGAGAGCTGAGCACTGAAATTCCTCCACTGTCTCAAAAGAAAACCCAGGCTAAACTTTTCTTCTCCAAGTCCTCCCGTCTGTTGTGTGGAAAGAAAAGAGTCCAGACTAATGTCTGTAAGGGAAGACGAGCATTGCTGGGATGGCTGTGAGAGAATATAAAACAGTGCCACATTTTCCTGAAATAGTACTTTCTCTCCTGCCCCAGGCTGGTGTTGGAGGAACCCCTCTTAAGTTGAAATCCTCTCTGACTTGCATGGTAATGTACATTTTGCTTCCTCTCAGGGTTCTGGGGAAACCCTGCAGCCAGCAGGCTCGAGAAAAGCAGGCCGGGGACTTTAGCTGCCTTCATTTTCTCTCCCTGTACTGACAATCTGCTTGCTCACATCCTGCTCCTTGAGGCATATCTGTCCCCCATCACTTCACCTCTACTCAGCTCAGGTCCTTGTCTCCTCCATATACCTGTCCCTCTCTCTGTCTTTCTTGGCTCACTTGCCCCACCTCAAGCCCTTCCCCACCCTGCAGAAGCCCTACGTCCATTTGCCACTGACACGGTCTTTGCCATGATGACTTGTTTCACCTCTGCCATGAGTCCTACTTCCCCCCACCAACACCCATTATGGGTACAGGCACTAAGGACAGAGACTTTCCTTATACCTGTGCAGCCCCCAGTCTGGTGGAGTTCTTCAATTCTTAGGCATCACTGTAATTATTGTGTTTAAAGCTGGGTCTCTTCAGCTTGGAGAAGAGGAGACTGAGGGATGACCTCATTAANGTTTTGCAATGTGTTTTGGTGACACCAGAGCTGTTCTTATTTTTCTTAAACATTCTGTTCTTAAACAAAATTCCGGGGGTTGGACTAGATAATCTTTTGAGGTCCCTTCCAACTCCTGACATTCTATGATTCTATGATAAACAATGTTTTACACAAAGCTGAAGTAACTTGCCTCAATGGATCAGTAGAAACAAGTGGGGAGGATTTGACTATCTATACATCGGACAGCTTTCCCTCTTTACAGTACAGTCAGGACAGCATACACCCCTCCAAGGGAAGCAGGGGGTACTCATTCACCCCTTTTCCCCCAGGATTAGTGCACTGGCTTAGATGACTAAGAAATACCATGTGTTCTCCCAGGGTCACTCGATCTCCCATAGTTAGGGCAATGTTAGCCACACTCCTTCAGCATCCCTGGGAAGACCCTGCTTCCTTATGTTTTCTGTCCAAAATCTAAATGCCTCCAAGATCCAAGCAGACTCCTCTTTCTTACTGACCTCATCTTCACCCCAAAACACACAAAGTTCCCCAAATGTGATGCGCTATAAAGGACTCAGTTTGTGAGACCTTCTTTTGTGTAGTGCATTGGCAGCTGCTTTTTCGCAAGTAGGGGGTAGATACTGAGATATTTTCAGTATCTGATTTGGCCTCAGTTGCAGAAATATCTGCATTAACCAGGACCTGTGTTGCTTATCGTGCTCCGAGCCAGCATCCACAGAGCTAAAACTACACCACAGATCAGCCATTGGCAGGTTGGAGTCATATAACACAGCAAGGCAGCTGCATTACCTAGAATTTCCTCTTCGTTTGAAATACATAATATAAATCTGAAGCAGGAAACGGGTTATCTGGTGAAATTTCAAATGATGCTGTTATCTGGTATAACCTCAGCGCGTGCTAGAATTCATCACCTGCCTTCCAGCCCTTGAAATCGCTAAGCTGTGATGAGCTGTTACTCATTTAAATTCTCTTAGTAAAAGTGCAGTCACACACATTCTGCTCTACTTTGTTATTTGCGGGTTATTTCTCCACAATGCCCCTTTCAGCTTTATTCTAGGAGCTGGAATTCACAGATGTCAATGGAATTTAGGTGGTAGGGTGTGACGAAATGCACATGGATACATCTATGTCCTCACCTATTTTCTAGATTTACACTCCCAAATGAAAATTTTTACCTCTGAACTAGATAATCCTTTTGGTTTCCCTAGAACCACAGTGTCATGAATGGGTCCAAGAAAAAATTTCTTTTGCTGTCTGGTAAAACACATCCTTTAATAAATGTTTAAACACTTAGAAACACTGCCATTAACTAGATAACATAGACTGACATTAGGGCACGATGGTCCTTGGCCTTGCAAGTGCAAGTCATGTGAGGGTTGGGATCTTTTTTAAATCCCAAGTAAAATAATAAACAAGACCAGAAGGTGTAAAAAGAGGCACTGCTGAGACTGAATAGGTAAACAGGTCTTGCAATTTTATCATTAAGCAGAGTTAATAGCATTACATGATGTCAACTTACTGTTGAAGACACCTGAGTACCTGTAAGGTACCTGTAAGTAGAGTGTAGAGAGGTGGGTGTTGGTCTCATCTCTCAGGTAACAAACAATAGGATGAGAGGAAATGGTTACAAACTGCACCAGGGGAGATTTAGGTCAGACATCAGGAAGAATTTCTTAACCAAAAGATTTGTCAGGCATTGGAACAGGCTGCCCAGTGAAGTGGTGGAGTCACTATCCCTGGAGGTATTTAAAAGGTGAATAGATGAGGTGCCGAAGGACATGATCTAGAGGTGGACTAGACAGGGTAAGGCTATGGTTGGACTCGATGATCTTAAAGGTCTCTTCCAACCCAAGTGATTCTATGATTCTATTCCATGATTCCATGAGTTTCAGCCATCTAAATAAGGCCTGCATCCAGGCTTTCCAAACAGTAGGAGTAGACAATAGAATCACTAGATGGAATTTAAATCTGCTGTAAAAGAGGAGGTGGGAAAGGTGGGAAGATGCTCCTTGTGAAGGTGTTGAACTCTCTGGCTCCTGGAGGCTCCATATACCAAAATTTTAGACACATACAGGAGACTTCTCTACCCCACAAGAGCTATACAGATGGACCTGTGTTGTTGTTGAGTACAGCTTTCGGTATCAGTGTCAAATCCCAGATTTTTGGGCCACCCCACAGAAGCCTTCCAGCCCAGCCAATGGCTCCCTAAGCAGAGGGATGCATTGTTGAGGGTAAGGGGAAAATGGCTTTCTGCTGGACAACCCAGATGAGACCTCAGAGGGACAGATCACTTGTGCCAGTGATAAAAAGAGCAGAGTGAGCTCAGAAAGTGCTGTTAGGTCCCCCTGGTCATGCAATAGAACATATCTTCAATATGAGGGTGGTAGATCACTGGAACAGGTTGTCCAGAGAGGTGATGGAGGCACCACCCCTGGAGATATTCAAGGTCAGGCTTGATGGAGCTCTGAGCAACCTGATCTAGTGAAGATGTTCCTACTTACTGTGGGGGGGTTGGTCTAGGTGACCTTTAAGGGTCCCTTCCAACATAGCACATTCTGTGATTCTATGATCCTGGAGTGGCCTGCAGCAAGGTCTGGGTCTGTTCCAAAGGATATATCTGTGCTGCTAAAGTAAAGACGAGCAGGAATCAAGTTTGAGCATAGGCTCCCTCTTTTCGTGTGCTGTGTAGCTGTGGCTCTGTTTTGTGCTGCTGCAGCTACTTCTTCCCACCAAACAGCCTTGCTTTGCACAGTGTGTAGCTCTCTGAAGAATGGCCAGGAGCCCATCTGTGGGCTTGGCCTCACACTCATTCATGGATCTCTTTTCTGTAGCAGTGTAGATGTGGCCTGAAGGATTCGACAGAAGCAACTTGTGGTTATTCTGGCCTGGAAACTGGTGGTTCCTTAGAGGGAAACTTTTGCATTTAAAGAAACCCAACAAAATAACACAACAAAACATGCTAAATAGAGGTGAAAATTGAAAAAGTGATGCCAAAACCCAAAAGTGACCTCAGTTGGGGGTAGTTTTCTGACCGCTCACCTGAAGGTTCTTGGCAGAGGGTGCCAGTTGAAATCAGTTGGTGGTTCCAGAGAGCTTGGGTGTAGGAGGAGCAAGTACTTGGTCTCCACAGCTCCAGTGGTCATAGCTCAAGCTGCCCACCTTCCTCTGTGGCCCTTCTTGTAGGACATGTGCTGAGCAGGAGGCAGAAGACTTTGCCCTTCCCTGCTGGGCATTCGTAAGGAGATGAGCAGACAGCACTGATGAGGATTAACATGGCCTTCAGTTTCCCTCTTGGCAGGCTTTTGTAGATTTGACTTTTTGCCACTGTGAAGCACAGCTGCAAGAACTCTCCAAGTCAACAGCTGGGCTGCTGTCTGCTCAATTTGCTTGACAGAAAATCAAAACATTTTTGAGTAAAATTGAAAATTTTCTCATGGAAAATTGCCTTTTTGTGAGGACAGCATTATTTTCCCACTGAAACAATTCCAGCTCTCTCTGTGTTATCAGTGCAAGTCTGACATAATAAACTGTGAAGCAACAACGCTGTGCACAGTGAATCTCTCAAGGTTGTAGAAGTCCAGAGAGTCATGACTGTCCAAGCTGTTTCACTCCTTTTTCCTCTTACTTCCCTGACCAGTTTCAAGCGTACTCTCCATCAGCATGCTCTGGCAACGTCTTTATATTCTTTCCTGATAGCCTGTCTCTCCTCCCACTTCCATATATACCCTTTTGGCATTTGGATTCACTCAGGACTTCCTTATTCACCCAGGCTGGCCTCCTGCTATATCAATGTCATGTGCTCTGTCTTGCCTGTTGGGGTGGACTACTCTTGTGCAATGAAGCGGTTGCTCAGTCAGCTCTCATGGGCTTTTTGGACATCCTCCCGTGGGATCCTGCCTACCGCTGCCCTGAAAATATGAAGTCTACTCTTCTAAAATTCAAAATAATTTTTGCATGAGTTGCCTTCCCCACTTCCTGTTCTACCATTTCATGGTTCTGACAGACAAGCCTGAAATCAGCTATCACATCCATGAGTAGTTGAATTCTCCAAGCATCAGCTTAGTCACCCATCCTGTTCAGTAACTGTGTAAACAATTGTCCTCAACACATCCTAGAAATCCCCCGGCTTGCCTGAGCCTTACATGATGTTCTTCCAGAGGATGCCAGAGTGGATAAGTCCACCTTGAGAACCAGGGTCTGAGATCAGGAAACTTCATCCAGTTGTTTCAAGAAGGTATCACCTCCTCCCTTTTGTTGACCAAACAATCTGTAGCAGATTACTATTGTGGTATCCTTGCTGATCCTGCACCTTCAACATGAAAACAATAATAATTTGAAAATGTATCCAGGCCATACAGTGTCAAACAATGTCTTTATGTCATCAGAGAGTAACTGGATACATTTCTTACTGAGGACAAGTTTGAATGAAAGACTGCAAAAAAACCCACCAGCAATGTATGTAAGACATACATTGTATGTAAGACACTGAGGAATCTGAAGATGAAAAAGATAATGATTTATTCTTGAGCATACACTTCAGTTCTAATGATATTTTGATTCCACTGTCTATGACCTCAAGCCAGGTTGGCAAACAGACAAAACCTGAATTTAATCAGGTCTTTCCCTGTTTGCAAAGCAGCAAAAGATATGCTTGGTAAGCAGAGTATCTGCATGCTGATCGCTCTGCGATGACGTGTGCCATGCACAACTGGGCTGCAGCTACAGCTGCCAAACTCCTCCGAGTAAGGGAGCGGAGCACAGCAACTGAGAGAAATAGAGCGGGCGCAGCTGACTTCAAATTCTCTGCATTCTTGAGAAAATTTTAATAAATCCGGTATCTGGGGATGACACGAAGAAAAATGCAGAGCAGGACAGTGTTAGCTGGTGAAAGCTAATCTGAAGAGAGAAGTGTCACCCAGATCCCAGCTCAGGTAAAGAATCACAGCAGGAATCTGGAGTTATCAAAATTCAATGGGTTATGGACCTCTGTCCAAGTCATGGTGCTTTATGTTCTAATTATTCTTATCCCAAAATGTCACTTTCTGTGTAGGCCTTCCTGAAAGAGATGTTAAGGGGTTACATATTTATCCGGGAATGAAATGGAATACAACAGCCTTTCCACCACAGACCTGTGCAGGAGAAAGGAGAGCACGGACACAGGAGATAGAGAGGAAGATGTGTCTCAAAGGAACCTGGGTGTTGTGAAGCCAAACCTCAGAAGCAGTAAACCAACTGTTTGCTCAAGATTTAGGAGACACTGAAGAAGGTATTTTGTTTTCCCTTGCATTTGGAACTTTGTGCATCTGTCTGTATTTCTGGAGTTCCAAACCAAAGCCTTTACTCTTTCAAGGGTCACGACCTCTCTCTGAATATTCTGCTTTACTGTCCACACTTACTCTGTTGGAGCTGGGGACAGGACTCCAGTGCATGCCTGTGTCTGTGCAACTCTGTGGGATTTAGTCACAGAATCAATGTTAGGAGTTGGAAGGGACCTTGAAAGATCATCTAGCCCATCCCCCCTGTCCAAGCAGGATCACCTAGATTAAATCACACAGAAATATGTCCAGACTGGTCTGGAATATCTCCAGAGAAGGAGACTCTACAACCTCTCTGGGCAGCCTGGCCCAGTGCTCCATCACCCTCACAGGGAAATAGTTTTTCCTTACACTCCCGTGGAACTTCCTATGTTCCATCTTGGACCCATTGCCCCTTGTCCTATCACTGGTCATCACCGAGAAGAGCCCGGATCCATCCTCCTGACACTCACCCTTCACATATTTATAGACATCAATGAGGTCACCCCTCAGTCTCCTCTTCTCCAAACTAAAGAGACCCAGCTCCTGCAGCCTTTCCTCATAAGGAAGGTGTTCCACTCCATCATCTTGGTGGCCCTGCATTGGACTCTTTCAAGGTGTTCTATGTCCTTTCTGAACTGAGGAGCCCAGAACTGTACACAATACTCCAGGTGTGGTCTCACCAGGGCAGAGTAGAGGGGGAGAAGGACCTCTCTTGACCTACTAGCCACCTCCCTTCTAATATACCCTAGGATGCTATTGTCCTTACTGGCCACGAGGGCACATTGTTGTCGCATGGTCATCCTGCTGTCCACCAGGACCCCCAGGTCCCTCTCACCTGCACTGCTCTCCAACAGGCCAGTCCCCAACCTATACTGGTACCTGGGGTTGTTCCTCCCCAGATGCAAGACCCTACACTTGCCCGTGTTAAATCTCATTCAATTTCTCCCTTCCCAGCTCTCCAACCTGTCTAAATCCTTTTGAATGGCAGCACAACCTCCTGGTGTGTCAGCCACCCCTCCCAGCTTTGTGTCATCAGCAAACTTGCCGACTCTGTACTCTAATCTCTCATCCAGGTCATCAATTAATACATTGAACAATAATGCTACAACAAATTCCACAGCCTGTAAAAATAACTCCAAAACAAGTATGGATTTTCAGCTGTACTTGTATGTCCAATGCTTGTTTGAATAAGAGCTATGTACTCCAAATATCCACAGAGAATCCGATCCGACCTTGCAAGAAGAGTGGATGCTCAGCCACACTTTACTGTAAAGGTGCCCACAAGAAGGTTTTGTAAATGATAAGGGCTAATCAGAGGATGTTAGAAAAACTGTTGCACTTACGAGTGATAGACATATCACTGTTGTGGTGGACATCCTTATGTCTACTGATGAGCAAGCAATCAACCTCATGGACTTTTTCTGCTGTGGTGTCCCAGGCTCCTGCAGCACGGGAAGGAGAGCGGTGCATTTCTGAGCCTCCTTGTGACACCTCCCTGATGGATGCAAGTGTTATGGAGAAGCAGATGGATGACTGAGCGATTAAGCAGTTCTTGAAACATCCAGGACCACTGTGACCAAGAAGGAACTGCATAAGGAGATGTGAAACCAGACAATCTGACCCCAGGTAAATGCAAAGTAATAATTTGTAACTGACTGGGGTAGTGTGTTCGTCTTTGATCCAAGTTTTACTTAGTCCTGAACAGCACAACCTCTCAGCGACTTAATATTTAGTGATTCTGCACAAATTGAGTACACCATGAAGACCAGAAGGCAAAGCCCTGGCATAAGTGAAATGGCAGATCCTGGAGCACAGGGGTAGTGGTGTTTGTGATTTGGGAGACTCTATTTGTTGGGGCTGGAGTTTGTTTACAGCTCAACTTCTGGTCACAGTTGGAATGTGTATTAATAGCCAAGCTCACCAGTGGTGGAAGTGTGGGTCACAGTGGGAAAGCCTGTATCAGTCACATGCCCAACTTTGATTGGCAAACCCACCCCAGGGGTAAACGGTCTGACATTACATGCAGTTCATTTGAACTTGAAGCTGTTCTCCCCCCTGCACAGCAATGTAAACTCTGCATTTGCACCTTGCTTCAATATTAATTGTGTTTTGATACACAAAACCCCTCAGGGGATGCTCAGTCATCCATCTGCTTCTCCATAACACTTGCATCCATCAGGGAGGTGTCACAAGGAGGCTCAGAAATGCACCGCTCTCCTTCCCGTGCTGCAGGAGCCTGGGACGCCTCAGCAGAGAGTGGTCAGCTGCAGAGACCTGGATGGAGACATTTCAGCCCCTATCACCTCTTCTCAAGAAACAATAGAGCCGATACTCTAAAGCTGCCTGCTGCACAGTTGAGTGTATGTGCATGTTCTTGTGTAACAGTCATACATCACATATCTGGAACTTCTTAGATGTGGAGTTTAAGCGGTGCCCAAAAGATGGCAGTGTTTATTTGTGCTTTTTTTCATTCTTAATTGCATACCCTTTTCTAGGCTGGCATACCTTCTGACAAAATTAAGACAGGACTTACATACTCCATAGAGAAAAGCGGTGCAAATCAAACTATTGCTGCAGCGTGGCCTTTTCTGTAACCTTTAGCGTGCAATATTTTAATGGAAACAGGCATATTGATGCTGCTTAATATCGTAACTACAAAGTAGTTGCCCTTTTATTTCCATCTCGTATTTTCTCCATAGATGTTTCAATCTCATAGATTTCATTTAATGCCTGGAGATTGAAGAATGTGCTTCAGTTATTTAAAAGGAGAAGGACTTATTGAGAAGAGATGGATCAGAACCAGAGTTCTGCCTTGAGAATCCCTGAAAGTTAGCACAAACGTCTCTGCCTGTGTAGTAATCATTATCCATATGTGCTGAAAAATACCAACAAACACCAAAGAACATGACAGCCAAATTGCAATTAATCAGTTGCTCACATTTCTGTTTGAACAGTCAAATCCCAAGCCCTACCTTAACAGCCTACTGCAGCCATAGAATGAGAGCGAATGTGGAAATACGGTTTACCTTGCAGCAATGAATTTAATGAAAGGTTTGCTGGTAACCATAGCAAATGACAACATTAATCCCCATATCAGCTGTCAAGTTTCTCCAGGCCTTTAAAACTGGAAGGTGTGCCAAACAAGCAATAACAACAACAATAATAATGATAATGCCTTATTTTATTAAATCAAAGCTCTTCACAATCTCAACACAGCATTCATCTAACACTGACACCCAGCCATTTCCAAGGTAACAAATGTGAGATAGTGGAATACCCAGCAGATGGTTACAGTGGCTTTTGACTCCACGTTTTCCCCATTCATCTCTATATCATGCTACTTATGGCCCTGCTACATGAAACCAGAGCATACCAACCAACGAGGGCCTTATGGGGATGCAAACTCTATTGCCTCTATCCCTGGCTAGAACTTTCCCTAGGCTTGGTACCACTCCCATTGGATATAGCCCATCAATGAATGTAATGGCAGAGAAAATCTGTGTTGCTGTTGCTCTCCAAGCTTCACAGCACCAGTCCAGGAGGCAGCTGAACAAATGCTCTGTGGACATAAAGCTTGTAGTTTTGACAGGTCTAAATGGGTAATAGCTACAATTGCATGGACATCTTTCTAGTCCCTCAGACCTCCTTGGATTTTCATCACTAGCAGCAACCTCCCTGTTGCAAATATATTTCTCCTTCATCTGCATCCTCTTCCACCCTCTTCCTGTCTGTAATAATTCCTTCTTGCTTTCCCTCCTGACTCCGCTCTTGCTCAGTGTTGCCTGGATGTGGATCTGAAGGAAGTGTGGTAGGCCTAAGGCACTGTGCTGCTTAAAACCAGTCACCTCTGGAGCAGCGCTTCTGGGTCCATCTTCAGCATGAAGAACATCAAGGCTATGCTTCCTCAGGAGGAGTCCTAACTACCAGGTGAGGGGTTGGAGGCAACCACCTTGCTGAAAAGCCTTTAAATAAGAAAGAAGATACACTCAAGTCTCAGGCTTGTAGGTCTCGTTCCCAGTGAACTGCCAGCTCACTTTGGCAGCCTATAGCTCTATGAGTATGAAAACACCAAACTCTGGGTCCTATATGCCACATCAGGATCTGGGACATGCAAGTCAGATTCTTCAGGCTCTAGTTCCTAGGGTCCTTGCACTGGCTGCATTTTGTTTGGAAAAATCTGTTTTGTTTTGGGGTTTTGTTTCATCCAGGTCTTTTTGACAGATATTCTCCAGGTTGTCCCACACTGCTCACATCTGTTATTGGGGTGCCTGGCTTTTGCAAAGAACAGTTGTGGTCCTGTTTATTTGTGCTTTGAATTAAAGACAGAAAGGCTGCCGAAAGAGATGAACAGTGGGGTTACATCAGGACATTCAATTAACTGTCTGCAATCATGGGTGCTAAAATTTGTCCTTACAAAACTGTCAGTTGTTTTTTGAGAATTTAGTTCCATGTGGAATTAAAGTAAAATATGACTTATTTGTTCCTTATCTAATTTATCCTTGCATTTAGATGCTCATTTACTATTCAGGAAAAATAGGTTCCTTTTTGTGGGGGAGTATGGGTCTCTCTTTTTTGTGTTGATAACACTTTCAAGAATCACATGGATATCTGGAAATGAAATTTTTTTTTTCTTTCCTCCCTACATCTCCATTGCAATAATAAAGCGTCAGAAATCAAAATTTAGCTGGCAATTTTGATGATGCTGCAAGAAGTAGACATAGCTTGTTTTTCAGCTATATTGGGTCTGCAGTGCTGAAAGCAGTAAACATTTGATTGTGTCAGTAAACTGAGCTGATAGATCTTGGAAGATACATACGGGCAAACTTTCAAAGTGATACACGGAGCGGGAGCCACAAACTTCAGCACTAACGGGAAGCGAATGACAGTACTGGAAACTTCACCCACAGAGAGCAGATCTCCGCAGCAGCCCAGTGGCACTTCAAACTCACCACTATGTAAGGACGTGTTCTTCTTGGAATTATTTTTTTCAGGGTTGCTGTGAACTTGCTGCATACAGAGCAGGATGTACAAAGATGGTGGGTGCTGTGGCACTGCTCCCACCTCTTTGCCTGCAAGGGGTAAGTCTTCCTTCCTGGTGGCAGTCTCCCCAAGGGGGAAAACCTTTGGGGTGGCTGCTTTTTGGAGCTACATACATGCACAGGAAGACAGGCTCACTGGTGGTGGGTAGCAGCAGAGGTAAAACAAGACAGGATGCTGGCCTCAGCAAGTACATGCCCTGTGCGCTGGCATCTGTCAGCTCCCATCCCTGCAGTGGGGCTTCCTTTGCTCTCCCAGTTGCTGCCTTCTCCTCAATAAGGTTCCTCTCTTGTTGCCTGGAGGTGGAAGCAGGCTCAAACTGTGGTGGGAGAGGGAGGTTGACTTTGACCTTGCTGTCTCACAAGCTCCTTGATTCCCATTTAAACACCCCCAACTAAGAAGCACTCTTGCTTGACAGGCTAAATTATATTTAAACAGAGAATCCTAGCTGGTATCTTCCTCACTCAACTGACAAAGACACACTGATACTAGCTCAATGTATATTAGCTGAACCTAAGCTAAACTCTTGTCAAAGGCATTGACAAGCCCAAGAGGAGCACTGGATAGGGTCGGTACATAGACTGGACACAGGAGCAAGGCCGGCATGGATGAACTTAAGGCAGGGCTGGTATGTTTTTTGCCACATGTAGCCAATTTTCACTGGGCACTGCCTTCTTTTAGAGTATGTGCTTCAGTGACTCACCTTGTAAATCAGCTGTGGTCATAAACTGCTTTCTGATGAAATCCATCCTTTTTTTTGGGTTACCACACTATAGGGGTGTATAAGGTACCCTCTGCTAAATCTATGCTTCACTTTCAGACAAACTTTCTGCATTTCTTTCTTTTAAGACTATTTTTCTCTGTTGATACCATATACTAAAAAGATTGTTTTGTGATACATCTACCCTCTCTAAGTAAAAAGTGGTACTTTTAGTGCTGCTCAGCTCGTGCCAGATAGCACAAATGTTCCCTCCTGCAAGCATTCCCTTTCAGTGAAGGAAAGAGCAAAGCATAAGACCTGTATCAAGACCCCCACCAATATCTTAGTGGCTGCCTGGCAGTCTGAAGTTACAAAACTCCTTCACCTGACCCCATTCCTGTCGAGGAAATTAATCTCATGAAAATGCATCCAATTTCCACACACCAGGGCATCAGACATCTGAAAATTGCTGCTAAATCTGGATTACCAAAAAAAAAAAAGGGAGAAGAAAAAAAGGCATTAGACTGTGTTCTCTTTCTCTCTCTCTCTGCTATTTAACTACTTTTTAACACTTTAATCCTCCTGAGGCTTTTTTTTTCTTTTTACTGTAATCCCTTAATATAGTCTGCACTGTTTATAATCATTTTCCTTTCTCACAGTTTTAGGTTCCCACTTAGCTACTTTCTTTACCTTAATTACTTGGCTAACTGTAATCTGAGAGAAATCATGGACACGCGAGAGGGCAAGCCCTTATGATGAGGCTGTCTTCTTGCCAAAGAAAAGCTGCTGGCTGCAGTCTATTTTGTTAAGTTTTATTCAGCAGGCAAGGCTTAAATGCCTAAAGTCAGGAAGCTTCTACCATTTCCTTTGAGATATTTGACTGCAATAGAGTAGAAGTCAGTGTCAGGAAAATTTTCTCTGAAAATGTGCAGGGTTGGTGTTTTGTATCTTCACTGCATTTACTATTAGCAGGTACTCCCAGCTGCTGGCCTGTGTGCCTCAGTTCCTAGACCTGAGAGCGCTCCCCATCTCCAAAAGAGCTCATCTGTTCATGCTGTGTCGTACCTTGGCTGAACAGTTGAGATGACAAATTACTCCAGGAAGAAACAGAGAGTCATCCTGGAAGGATAGAGACAGAGAAAAGAGACAGAATGGTGCTGCTGATGCTAAGTGGGCCTGCTGGCTCAGTTCATAGTAGTTGGAACTGGTTCTCTTGGGTGTTGTAGTCTCTGATTTGTGAGAGCTTTGGTGAATACTCACTCTAGTGGCATACAGAGCGAGAACCCCATGTGCCAGCATGAGATGCTATCTTCAACATCTGCTGAGTGAGCTATAATTTGTTGTTATGTTTACTGGCTTTCTTTAAATGATGCTTTGCATAGTCTTCATGGGATGCAGCTGTGCCTATCATTGCAGAGTCCTGGGCAGGAGCAGGCAGTGCATTTCTGTAGAAGCAGAGCAGAAATGAGCTTAATAACCACAAAATACCTCCCAGAGCAAATAGCTCACAGAAGTTTCCATTCCAGAATAATATTTTGAAGTAACTGGAGATCATTTCCTATAATGCTCATCACCTTTTCTTGTGCTCAGAATGACTCAGAACCAGCTGCAAGGCTTCTGTAGTCCTGGAAACACTTGAAAATGTATGCTTTGCACCAGCAGCCAGTACTCAGGCACAAAATGACTTGTATACACTCAGCATCATTTTCTGTGATGCAGCTTTCACAGCTCAGAAGATATCTGATACCAAAAACTCGGCATTTGACAGTCCAGCATGTATAGGGCTCCTGTTTATGTGCTTTTAATGTTATCTCTAACACTCAGGCCTGGATCCAAAAAGACTGCTTAGTTACTTCAAAAGCTATGGAACTGGTAGCTGGAACTGAGGCACAAGTGTGTCTAGCACAGCAGTAGAAGGGAATACTCAAGTGCTTGCTCTTTTGCCTGGACTTGAAAGTTCTGCTAGTATAAATTTTTGGAGCTTCTACTTTCTCAGCTGAGAGTCTGAAGTCCATGTGGGATCCAAAAAACCTTCCTATGTCTAGCAGCCAGGTATGGTAGGTTTTTTCTTAACACATATAATTCACTCAAGGGGACTGGTCTCCATTAGAAGGAGAGAAAATACTGTTACGTTTTCATTTATTAAAATGACAGGGTGATGAGACATCAAAACTGGTTTTGTTCAGAATAAAGAGGAGATAACCACCTTTAAAATTGGTGGTGGCTGGAATATTGGCTGAGGTGAAAAAACCAAGTTTCCGGTGTCCTCACCTGAAAAGGGGTTGTACTTTCTTCTCCCACAGTCCAGGGTATTTATGGGAGGAAAACAGGTTCATTTTCCAACAGAAATGGAAAGATTTGTGAGACTGGAGGGAACCTTTGCAAAATTATCTTATGATAAGGGCATTCACTGGCAAGTGTTTTTTCCCTATTCCCACCATAGTTTATGTATTTTTATTGTAACATAAAATTAATGCCCAGGAACCTGGCAGTTCCCTTAGCAGACAAACTCCATAAGCATTAGACTTTAGAGTGTTTTCCATTCCACCAATCTGCCATTCTTGACTGGATAGAGGGTGAGTTTCAAAAAGGAAAGAGCTATGCTGTCAGTGTGGTGATTATGGGCTCTCCCTACAGTCAGTGTCAGCTCCTGTTGGATGCAATTCCTTGGTCTATAATCCTCTCAGTGCAGTATGTGATGTTTCAGGCACACGTTTCACGTGTGATGAAGTATGTCACAGAAGCACGGAGCAGGGGAGCAGTAGCTGGTCCCAGTACAGTGCTATGTCTGGCTGAGGAAGGACTCAGTGACTCAGGCACAGCCCCTGAGAATGATAATGTTAATGCAACAGGTAACAGACCAGCCAGCTCTGTAGTTGCTCTGCACTGCACCATTAATGACTCTGGTTTGTATCTTCCATGTGTCTACGTGGTGGTCAGTTATTGCTTGGTATCCCTCTCTCTGTTATCTTTGGTTGGTGCACAACTTCATTTTGGGCCTATTCCTGTTGATCTGTAAATGCCTCGATTCCTGTGAATTCCAGGGAAGAAAAAAACAAGAACAAACAAACCCAGAAAAAGGTCCTTTGTTACTCAATGTTTGTATAGTTCCTTGAAAATGCAAACTGATGCAAAAATGATGCATACTATCTACCTCAGAGCTAATTTGCTAACCTTTCCTTTATTATGGGACCCTTTGGTTTTAGCTGTTCATTTGCTTAATTGCATCTCAAATTTCCAGTTGAAAATGCCTATATATACAGCAGTTATAGCTCAGGAAGAAAACTTCACAGAAGATGTTACTAATTCATCGATGAAAACTATTTCCACTCATCTTCTGTATCATAGGAACACAAACTAGTTTGACTGAAAAGGACCTCAAAGACCAGTTAGGTCCTGCTCTCCTGCAGCAGCAAGGGACACGCTCTACTAGACCAGGTTGCCCAAAGCCCCATCCAACCTGTCCTTGAACACTGCCAGGGAGGGGGCAGCCACAGCTTCTCTGGACAGCCTGTGCCAGGGCCTCACTGTCTTCGTAATAAAGAATTTCTTCCTAATCTCTGAATGTTTTTTTCCTAATGTCTAATCTAAACCTACCCCCGTTCAGTATAAAGCCAGTACCCCTTGCCCTATCACTCCATGCCCTTGTAAACAATCCCTCTCCAACTTTCCTGCAGGAACACTTCAGGTACTGGAAGGCTGCAATAAGGTCCCCCGAGGTCATCTTCTCTTCTTCAGGCTGAACAAGCCCAACACTCTCAGCCTGTCTTCATAGGAGAGATGCTCCAGCTCTCTTATCACCTTTCTGGCCCTCTTTGGGACTCCATCAGCTCCGTGTCTTTCTTGTAATGGGGACCCCAGAGCTGAATGCAGTACTGCAAGTGATATTCTCACAAGAGCAGACCCCTTGACCTGCTCTCTGTCTCTTATCTCTCTCCATGGGCTGCATGTGCTGTCAGGGGCTTGCATCAATGTGGGTCACATATTCTTCCATATTCCTCCCCCTGCTCTATGGTGGGCTCCTGCCTGGCCCAGGTACATCTCCACAGGGTGCAGGTGGAGGCTATTCATCCTCCATGAGTTGTGGGGTGACACCTGCCCCACCATGGTATTCTCAATGGGCTGCATAAATCTTCTCTCAGCACCTCCTCCTCCCCCCTTCACCAACCTTGGTGTCTGCAAAGTTTCTTACATCTTCTCACTCCCTTCTCTGGTGGCAAAATGCGGCTGTTTGTGTTTTTCTCTCTCTAAAATGTGATTTCCAGAGGCCTGTGACTGGTGCTGATTGGCCCGGCTGGCCTTGTCAGTAACAGCGTTTGGGAGTTTGGTCTTGGGAGCCCAGCTGGGATTTGCTTTGTTGGACCCTTAAGAAACTTTCTAGCCTCTTCTTAAAGAAGCCACATTGCAAAACGACCACACCACCAATGCAATAACCCCATCATAGAATGCTACCAGATTCGTCAGCCACAATTTGCCCGTAGTGAAGCCATATTGGTTGTCACAAATCACCTCCTTATTTCCCATCTGCCTTAGCAGAGTTTTCAGGTGGATCTGCTCCATCATTTTGCTGGGCACAGAGGTGAAACTGATGGGCCTATAGTCCCTTGTGTCTTCCTTTATTCCCTTTCTAAAAGTGGGGGTTATATTCCCCCTTTTCCAGTCAGTGGCAACTTCACTGAACTGCCATGATTTTTCAAATATGATGAATTGTTTTGGGACTTGCAGGTGTATCTTGTCAGGTCCCGTGGACTTGTACAACTACCAGTTGCTTAGATGGTTTTGAATCTGAATTTCTCCTATCTTGGGTAGTTTTTCACTGTTCCAGTCTCTGTCCTGCATTCTGTGACTTGGTTGTATGCGTACAAGACTGGTGAAGACTGAGGCAAAAGATTCATTGAGTCCATCAGCCTTCTCCCTATCCCAGGTAACTAGTTTGCCCATTACATTTTGGAGGGGAGGCTGACATTTTCCCTTATCTTTCCTTAATCACTGACATACCTATAGAATCTTGTATTGTTTCCTTTGATGCTCCTGGCCTGATTTAATTCTACTAGGATTTCAGTTTTCCCAACCTGATCTCTTGTTGCTTGGACACTTTCTCTGCATTCTTCTCAGGCTACCTGCTCTTTCTTCCAACCTCTGCAGGCTTTCTTTTGGCATTTGAGTTTGCCCAGGAGCTCCTTGTTCATCCATGCAGGCCTCTGGGTGTTTTGCCTTATTTTTTCTTTGTTGTGTTGCATTGCTCCTGAGCTTGGAGGAGGTGATCCTTGAATACTAACCAGCTGTCTTTTGCTCCTCTTCTTTCCAGGGCTTTTTCCTATGGTACTCTACCAAGCAAGTTTCTGAAGAAATCACAGTCTGCTCTTTTGAAGTCCATGATAGTGAGTTTCCTGTGTGCCTTCCTCGCTGTCCTGAGAACCTTGAATTTCCTCATTTCATGACCACTGCAGACAAGGCTGCCCTTGAACTTCATATTTCTCATCAATCCCTCCTTGCTGTTGAGAATAAGTTCCATCATGGCATTTGTTGTTGCCTCCTTTATCACTTGAAGAAGGAAGTTATCATAATTTTATTCCAGGAACCTCCTGTACCAATGGTGCTCTGCTGTGTTGTCCCTTAAACAGATATTGGGGTGACTGAAATCACCTGTGAAGACCACGGCTTTTGAACATGAGGCAGCTCCTATTGGTCTATAGAGGGCCTCATCTGTTCCCGCACAACACTCTCTAAACTAGAGAGGCATGGGTTTGACGGATGGACCACACGGTGGATAAGGAACTGGCTGAATGGCCGCACTCAGAGAGTGGTGCTCAATGGCTCAATGTCCAAATGGAGACCAGTCACGAGTGGCGTCCCTCAGGGGTCCGTGTTGGGCCTGGCCCTATTCAACATTGTCGGTGACATGGACAGTGGGATGGAGTGCACACTCAGCATGTTCATCTTTGACACCAAACTGTGTGGTGCTGTCGACAGGTGCTGGGAGGGATGCCATCCAGAGGGACCTTGACAGGCTGGAGAGGTGAAGAGAGACTTTGACAGGCTGGAGAGGTGGGCCTGTGCCAACCTCATGAGGTTCAACCAGGCTAAGTGCAAGGTCCTGCATCTGGGTCGGGGCAATCCCAGGCACAACTACAGACTGGGCAGAGAGTGGCCCCAGAGCAGCCCTGAGGAGAAGGACTTGGGAGTGTTGGTGGATGAGAGGCTCAACATGAGCCGACAATGTGCTCTTG
>VXBZ01005393.1:493595-507030 GCA_013399135.1 Heliornis fulica
GGTTGCCCAGGGAGGTGGTGGATGCCCCATCCCTGGAGACGTTCAAGGCCAGGTTGGATGAGACCCTGAGCAACCTGATCTAGTTGAGGGTGTCCCTGCTTCTTGCAGGGGGGTTGGATTAGATGACCTCTGGGAGTCCCTTCCAACTTTAGTCATTCTATGATTCTATGGTTCTATGATCTTCCTGGTCAGGTATCCCGTAGCAGGCCTCCATTATAGTGTCTCCTGCCCCTGTGCTTCCTTTAAAACTGACCCATAAGCTCTTGGTCAGCTCCTCATCCATCCCCAGGCAGAGCTCCATGCACTTCAGCAGGTCATTGATAGAGAGAGCCACTCACTCTCCTTGTCTCTCCTGCCTATCCTTCCATCCCAGCACTCAAGTCATAGGAGCCATCCCTCCATCTATGCACACCCTGTCCTCAGTTCTTTCCACCATCTCCTATACATGTAGCTGATGCAGACATTGAAATCCCATATTTACTTTGAGCCTAATAATACTTTCTCCTTTCATTTGACTTATTCCTCTACCTACTCATTACTTGGTGGTTTGGTGCTTTTAATAGTTATCTCTGTCACATCCTTGAATATGCTTTTGCTTATTTTAGAGTGTGCTGTAAATGATATGATTTTGATAAATTAAGCAATAATCAAAAACATTTTAAGTAATCTGTAGTTTTCCATTAAGTTACAGTTATAGTGACACAATTTGCTCTGCTACAATTCACACTGAGTTAGCCTTGTTTTCATTAAAAACCTCATTATTTAGAGATTTATAACTCATCCATTGAAATTTGCTCTAGGGTGAAACTTGTCAGTGTTTTAGCTCAAAAGAAAACAAAAAAAAAAGATTCATTTGGTTTGTATTTTATGATTTTAAAAGGAAATAATTTTACCTGTTTAAAGCTTTTTGTGTTCTTATAACTCAAAATAGACTCAATTTAAGAAATGTGCTATTAGTTATAATAATAATAATTGCTATCATTACAACTTTTACTTATATAGGAAGGCAGCACTGAAGGGTTCAGGCAAGAATAAAATCAAGGTTTATAGCCTCCCCCTCTCTCCTTGCATTTGGTAGGTGAATAAGATTGACTGTTTCTACTGCACTGTGCTTACCTATGGAATATTGTGAGAAACATACACGGAATGGTGATTCACACATTATTTGTCAGAATGTTTTCTCTTATTTTATTTTTCCTGAAGATCTGAAACACTGCACTAACTAGTGCTTTTGCCACTATTAATTCCTTTAGTCGTATTTGGGTAATTCAACAGTGAGAATTGGAACATCTTCGTTATGAGGAAAGGCTGAGGGAGATGGGTCTCTGCAGCTTGGAGAAGAGGAGACTGAGGGGTGACCTCATAGGTGTCTATAAATATGTTAGGGTTTAGTGTCAGAAAGATGGATACAGGCTCTTCTCAGTGATGGACAGTGGTAGGGCAAGGGGCAATGGGTCCAAGATGGAGCATAGGAAGTTCCACGTGAACGTAAGGAGGAACTTTTTCACTGTGAGGATGACAGAGCACTGGAATAGGCTGCCCAGAGAGGTTGTGTAGTCCCCTTTTCTGGAGACATTCAAGACCAATCTGGACATGTTTCTGTGTGATTTCATCTAGGTGATCCTGCTCAGGCAGGGGGATGTGACTAGATGATCTTTCAAGGTCTCTTCCAACTCTTAAATTCTGTGATTCTATGTGAAAAAGGAATATACATGTTAAAGAAAGATCAAGCAAAGGGTACATCATTGCATTTGAGCTGTACTGGTAGGTTGCTTATAAAACACAGAAACAGACATAGGATGAAAACCAAGACTACAAATGCCCATGCAGAACATGTGTGGTACAAGTCTGTTTTGGGATTATGAATGGAATTATCAGTAACCTATTCTCTCTGCTATTTTATAGAGTAGCTGGCTCACAGAGGTTTATAAACATCCTTCATGCATGGCCTTAAGGTGCTCCTGAAGGACAAGGTCCAGCAATAGAGTCCTAGGTCCTGCTGGGTTGAAGAAATGATGAGATCATGATTCCAAATATTAACACCCTTAGAGGGCAACATATTGACGTTGTAAATCTTTTCACTGCTTCCAAGTCTCTTGAGAGAATTTACTCATGTTTGGGGGATATGGACAGGAGCCAGTTTGGGAAGGTCAGAGGTTTTATTTTGGTCTGTTTCCTAACCCCTTCTATTTTGCACCAAAATAATCTTTCAGTGTTTCATAGTAGTTTGTTGACTGCAGTTTCAGAACCTGCCATACTTAATATTATGTATGATGTGGACTCACAGGACGTTTGTTTGAGAACACACATTCATCCAATTTGAGTTCACAAATATGAGCTTTGTGTTCCTACTTGGGTGGGTAAAGTCATTTGTGCACAACAAAATTAGACCACTAATTATAGAGACTATCTTAAAACTGCCTGAAAATTTGGTATAAAGCACGTATCCCCTAGGTAAAAAAATGGTTGGGCTTTGTCAGTGTGTGAACATGGAACCTGCAGGGTAAAACAGATGTTACACAACTTTATATCTTACTGCTATGTTATATCTTACTGCTATGTTATATCAAGTAGAAAATGTAGAAGCTGCAGTTTTGCCATCTACCATATTTCCAGGTCTATAAGAATAGAAATAAAAAGATTTAGCATTTTGCATAGATACAGAGACTAATCTTAAGGGTTGTGTCTTTATGTTCCTAATAAACTCCTGCCATTTTTTTGGGTTGGAGTAGCTGGAAAACAACCATGTCAGCGGAAACTGAGGAACTAGTTACCTTAGTGAATAATGGAATCATCTTACCTCCGTCTGTGTAGCAGATTAATGCTTCCCAAGTGGAATGGACTTGGTGGTTGTGAAGGAAAGTAATACTCGAAACTGAAATTTCAGTAATGAACCTTTTAGAAATGGTAGTTCACCAGGAAGTTTGTTCTACGTACATGTGAGATATAAAAGAAACACTGATAGTATTGGGATATAAACTTGATTTCACTGCTATATAAACAGTAGTAAAGCAGCATTTTCTGAAATCAGGACAAGGAGTATATTGCTTTTAAGTAGTGTTTGCGATTGATGCTAAGGAAAAGAAACACCGAAATTAAAATTATTGGTACAATATAAAGAAATTCAGATATTATTATCTATCTCAGCCTATTTTCCAGGCAAAGTTAGAAGGCAGGATTATCTGGGTGTGTGATCATTAACTCTTTGTGTATTTGGGGTTCAGTTTTGAAATGGTCCAATTCAAGTAGGCTCTGAAGTCAATGCCTTTACTTTTAGTGAATGCAATTGACTTAATGGTAACACTTTTGCAATGTTGAATTTGCTTAACAATACACCTTTTCAAGGGTGGAAGTTCATTTTTTTGAATGTGTGTAGGAATGTAATTCTCCATAATCACCTGCATATTTTTTAGGATCTTTACCAGGCTTACTTATCTGCACATGCAAATATTGTGGCATCTGAAAGAAGAGAGAAATGCTGACTTGTTTACAAAGATCATCCCAAAGGGAGAAAAGAATCTTCAATATCTAAAGTAGGAAAGTGTAAGGAAACCGAGCATGATTGCAGGAACCTAATTCCCAGGATCGATAAAAACTCACTGAAGTCACAGGGAGGTAATATCGGACATTAAAGCATAAGGAAAACAATGATGAAGGCAAGCAGTGTAACTTCTTTCAGTGTTATCTTTAAGATTTTTAAGTTTGTTTAGAGTCATACAACACTCAGCTATTTCTCAGAATTGGACCTGCACTGTTTTGGTGAACCTGCAAGGACTTGGGTGACTGCACTAGTGACATATCTGGACTATGGGCTTTGTAATTGAGTGACTCAGATCTTGATTAGAAGACAATAGAGAAGACAATTACCTTTTTTCTTGGGAAGGCAGCTTTGGAAATGCAAACCACTGCAAGGCAAATGCTGTAATTAAGATGGATGCATAGCTGTGCTGTTTCTGCAGGCAGAGAAAAGAAAGGACCAAAGGATTCCTCCAAACACCAACACTTCTCATGCAAGAAAATAAGCTGAGCTTAGAATGTGATGCTCCTGATAAGTACTCTGATAAATTCTCCCTCACATGAATTGTTGGCCAGTAGTGTGCACAGCACAGTTAACGCATAGCTGTCTCACAGAACAGCGGGGTGGCCTGATAGCCTAGGTGGTCTGCTCCTCTCTGAGGTCTCATAGCCATGGACAGGAAAGGATTAGATTTTGAGAAGCTGCTACAAGTCTTCTTAATGTGTATAAATCCATCTGTGGATACCCTGTGATCTCCATACATACCAAGAAGAACTCATGTGCGGGAATTTCCGTAGTTATTGTTCCCATCAGCATGTTTTTAGGCAAAGAAAATGAGACTGTTGCAGAATCTCTGAATCCCCCTGCTAGTCCAGCTGCTTCAAACACATACAAGAGGGCGATTGCGGTTTTGGTGTCTTCTTTCCCCATGATGGGACCCATACCGGACATACAAATGGAGGCGCATCTGGCTCTTAAGGTCACAGGGAAGAACAGTGCAGTTGGACACGCTTCTGTCTGCTGGAAATGGTAGGTGACCTTGCTGTCCAATGCTGCCCTCTTTGCAAACCTTGTGCTGCATGGGGCTGGCTCACCCACCAGGCCTGCCAGGCCCATGCAGTGGACAGAATCATCTTTAACTCTTTTTGCTCTCTTCTAAGCAAAGGAAGTCTCCTCCCAGGCCACCCACGACTTTGGACAGCTCTTCTCACCTCCATACACAAGAGGGGGATGGCAGTGGAAGGACTGATGCATATGGGAGTTAGACAATATGGGACTGAAGGATTGTATTTTTTTCTGAGGTGGCAGGAAATAGATGATTTTTTAAATGTTTCATTTGTTGATCAGGATCAGGGAGCAGAGAAAAGTATATTTGCAGGCAGATGTTGCATGATTTGCTGACAAAGGAGAATGTTTTCTGATGGAGCCCTAGTTAAAAATTTGGCAGCAAATTGCTTATTAGATGAGAAATGAGATACTTCAGATGGAAGGCAAAACATCTTGTCATATTTATCTGAAGTGTCAAAATACAGATCAGTGACAGGGTGCCTAAAGGCCCAATGTGTGATCACATTTAATTACAAAGACAAAAGTTTTTCCTTGTCATGGGAGAATTGTGTGTGACAAAGTCTCTGTAGATGATGAGACCTATATGGAATGTCCTTGGAGTGTCTGCTTTGCAATATCTCTGCCATGGAGTGTACCCCCCATGTTGAATGTGCAACACTATGTAAAAAGAAGACATCACGTCCACATATCATATGGGACTTGTGACCACACCATGGCTGTGTAGTGTCCTTCATCCAAACTGGGATTGCAGATTCCAGTATAATTGAATAAAAATTAAAATAATTAAAAAACGCCCAAGAAAGGTTTTGAAGGGAATCATGGCTCAGTTAAGAATAACTAAAGAAGGTATTGCTCTGTTAAAATATTTTGACAGCCTCAGAGTTGAAACAGTGAAGTCAAGTTGATTATACCAGCAAAATATAGCATAACTATTGTTGATAATAATTAGTAGGATACATAAAATTCAAATTAATATGTGGGGTAAAAAGTCCCTTATCTAATTCCATCACACTTTTCCTGTTTTTTTGGCTATTACTTTCAAAGATTTAGCTATTTATTCTATAAAAGCCCCTGGCAATATAGAAGGTAATTTGGTGTGATTTAAAGGAGTTGAAAAAGTTCCAGTCTTAAGGAGATTTTTATACATGTTAGTGAAAGAGGACCCTGAAAAAAGCTGTCATATTAACCATGTGGAGTAGAAGTATAATTGTAGGGTACAGTAGAGGCTGGAGGCTCCCTGGGGCCAGGCACTATGGGGGTTCTCTATCAGGGCTGGGTCTAGAACCAGGGTCTGTCCTGCTTCCCCAGCCAGGAGCAGGGCAGCTGGGGGTACCAGGGCAGCCCCAACCCTGGGCAGTCAGGCATCTTCCTGGGGACAGGCTGAGGCCAGGCTGGGATATGGGCCCATGTCTCCATGGGGCCTGAGGCCAGACAGGGCAGGGCTGTGGGGAGCTGGAGACCATCCCTGCTGGCACATCACTGGGGCAGGGGCTGCTGTTCAAGGGATTGACTTGGGGTCTTGGGTCATGGACATCAGGGTCAGGCAGCCCTAGGGGTGTGGGCAGGGACAGGGAAGCCCATCAATGCCCCAGGGCCCTCACAGGGATTTGAAGAAGGCTGTGACCAACAACAGTAATTGCAAAACATAGTCATTTTTGCACCCCTCCCAGTCACTACCCACATTCAGACTTTATTCTGACATACATAAACATTTTCCAGAGAAGCGGAAAATATATTAAAGGATATTTTGGTCCAAGCCTGCCACAGAAAGGCTGTTCAATCCATACAACTGGAAGAATGCAGATGCAACTGTCAGCCTGTTCGATGTCACTTAGGCAAACTATAGGTCTGAATTTAGTCCTTCTGACTTGTCCTGTGAATAACTTTTTCTTCACACTATTCATCATTCTGGTACTTTTTGCTTGGATGCATACCCATTGTTGTCATTTTTGGCAGTGATAAACACAGCAGTGACATCTGCATTCCAGGGATTTGTCTTTACTGAAGAAGTTTGTTTACTGTGAATGAGAGCTCCAGAAATGCCTTGCCTAGTTACCACTCTTCAGCTGTAGCCTGATGAACATGCTTTGCCTCTCAATTCTACATGAAGAAGTTGCTTCCCAGTGAGTAGTGATACAATAATGAACTGCATTTCTGTTTGCAAAGCAGAATTAATGTTTTGCAAAAAGGAGCAGGAATTTACTTCTTGAAGGCTCTTCCATTCATCAGTTGAAGAAATGGTAAGATACAAGGTTGGGAGTTAAAACTCAGCAAATTTAGCAAAGTGACGAGCAACTTACTGAGCACTGTGGTGAATTCATCACTGGATTTTTGAAGGGGAAGATAGTATTTTTATTTTGAAAAAATGTATTTTCAAAGAGAAATTGAAGCTGGTCATGACCAACAGAGAGAAAAACTGGGATGCCTTCCAGAATTAATACAAAGAGATAGAAATGGAGAAGTAGAAATTGAATGTGTTCTGACAGTACAAAAGTGAAGGTCACTGCTCCAGTACTATTAACAAGAATTTTTGGTGTAGAATGAAGCTCACCAGTTAAAAAAGGAGAAAATCTGACTGCATAAAGCCCTGGACAGCCTGGACTACTCTTACAGCTCAAATAGTACAAAGCAGAACCTTAGGTCTGGACAAAAAATTTCCCAAAGTCCCTTTCACCCTGAATTATTCTCTAATTTGTATGCTTTTGTAATTCAATGAAAGGAAAAGCCTTGAAGTATCAGCCAGTTATTTGCTGTAAAATGGGGGTGTGGATTTAGGCATGTATATGTAAACACGTACAATGTATATGCATCAATATGAGCTGGATTGCTAAGGTCCCAGTATAGTTAACAAAGATCAAGCTATTACAGAAAATGTACCCATATTTGAGTAGTCACACTTAAGGACAAGATGAATAGCTGTCTAGGACCTATTGATTATAATACAGATATGCACGTGCAGACACCTAAATTTTGGAGTCCAATTCTGGAGGTGCATCCCATCAGAACTATGATGTGGCTATGAAAGAGACAAATACACCCTTGAGTGTGTTGCACAAAATATTCATTGTAGAGCTAAAACACTGATGTTATTTTAAAAGGTCTTGTGGCCTTTTCTGCTTTAACTGCAGTTAACCATATTCAACTTAAAGGGAAAAGAAGGACTACTGAAATGATCAGTGGAACTTCATAAAAATATTACAGTCCACAGGAATTCAGTCTCCATTTGATTTGCAAAACGTGGAATTTAGAGACAGTTTCTCTCTCTAAATACTTTAGGAGTTAAAACCACAATGAACATCAAGGAAACAGTGCTGACATAAAACGGTTTAGTCATCAGATTTATTTGGGATTAGATAAAACTTAATTGTCACTCAATATTTTTTCCAGAGTCAACCCTGCCCAGGCTTACAAAAATCATTATGATGTCTGCTTATATAGGCAGAGATTAAGAGGGTTTTGGGGTTTTTTTTTTAGCACTAGTATAAATAAGACACTCTTAAAACCCAAAATCTGAGTTTTAATTTGCTAACATTCTTATATTCCCAAGAATATATTCATAAATCAACAGATTTTAAAGGGATCCAGAGAAAAGCTCCAAAGTCTATTTACTTAGGTTACTTCATGTCTCAACTGATATCAATGCCCTGTTTTTTATCTGTGTTAGAGTTATATTTCACAAAAAGTTGAGAGGGGACACAACCAGCACAGCTGACACAAACTATCCAAAGGGTTATTCCATGGACATAATGACCAGTATATAAAAGAGGCCAGTCAGGGAGAAGTCTGGTCTGGGCAGGGCTGGGCATTGGGTTTCTGTGAGGTGACAAAACTGCATTATGTCTCACCCGCTTTGTATATTCCTTAGTAAGTATTGCTGTTGTTGTTATTTTCCTCTTCCTTTTGGTCCTAGTAAACTGTACTTATCCCAACACATGAGTTTTACCTTTTTAATTCCAATTCATCGGGGCTGGGGAGAGAGTAAGCGACCACGTGGTGCTTAACTGCTGGCTGGGGCTAAACCATAACAGTTAATTACATACATATCAGAATATGTTTGGATATATTCTTCTATCCATCAAACATTATTTTCAGCATAGTCAGAGGATAGTGACCTTACTGGTGTCTTTAAAAAATCCTCTGTGTTATTATTTCCAACCTCATAAATCTTAGTTGAAACTTACCATCAACTATTCTCCTCAGCTTCTAAATTCATTCCAGTACAGTGAATTAATGCATTTCAGGGATTTTTTTTTTTCTTTTACCCTTTATATGAATAACAAAAATAAATGCCAAATTCTCTGACCAATAAAATAATAGTAAAATGTGGTAGCTGGTGCTAGTTGTTTTTCCAATCTGGGTACATTTCATACTTCTTTACAATTAATAACCGCAACTTCTTGGTTACTTCTGCATTGGTTTTTCTCTGGCCTGGAATGTTCTTTTTGGCTGTTCTTTGCATTCATCATGGATAATTAACCAAAATTCTCTGGTCATTGCCTTGCTCTTAACCATTCGTAAATACTGTTCTTCAGTTATAAACTATGTCCATATCTACAAACATTTGAAGTCCAAGTTAAGCTTTGCTAATCATGTGTTAGACTTAAGATGTTTACATCTTCATGATACATTAGAGGTGACACTGCACTTGCACACACATTATGTAGGATCTGTTTTTAGCGAGACCACTAAATAGACAGTTGCCAGTTACGTAAAAATACCTGCATTTGGGCCAAACACTGGTAAAGACACCGTGAATGACGCATATAGATCTTTTTAGTTCAAACAACAACAATCATTGTTGGGATGGGGTGTAACAGTTCACAAAACTCCAAATGTTCTCCAAAATGTTTTTGTTAAAATGGTATGTATTTTATTGTTACTTTGTTTTTACAGAGATATAAATATATGTGTGTATTTCCTTAAATGTTATCCTTATTAAATCATTAACCCAATTTTATATTTCATTTAGCTGATGGACAATTTAATACATAATTAAACTATGAAATCTTAATTTGTCACCAACACAAATTGCACCTCTGCTTTTGTGTGCTCTTTCATTTAGATCGTCTAAAACTTTTACTTCCTAAAGTTATATTTTAGTTGCAAGTTTAGTTCTGCACGACATTGCCCAAACCAATGTGACATTGTTTTCACTGGCCAAACACATATTTTAAGGCTTCCTAAACAAAATTGTGGAATACTTTAATAAGGGAGATAACTTTTCCTACTCTCACCTATAAGAATATGGAAACATAGCAAAAGTTATCTAAATCCAACCTGTGAAAAATGCAATAAAAATTTTTGTGGCTTGGCCTCAAGCTTTTGAGAGTCTGAACTGCAAGTAGAACCTGACCTCTATGGAAGGTCTCACAGTAGGCTCTCTTTCCTAATTCAGAAGCTTACAGCCTCCAAATGTATGGTCAGAAATTGGACAAAAATAAATTTGAGTTGGAAATTTTCTTAATGACAGAGCAATGGTATCCTGAAATAGATCTTCAGAAGGAATTGTGAAGGACAGACAAGATTGTTCGCTTGAAAATAGAACTTGATAATTTTTAGACAAATATATTTCATCCACTTGTCCACAACACGAGACAGACTCATCAGCCCAACATACCTCACTTGGTTCTATGTACTTCGCTCCTAATTCAGCAAAATCTCTTTGTTTCAATTCTGTAAAACTAAGGCTAACACACAGTGGCACCTCTGGACTTACAGGTTATGAAATGTACTAAATGCCAACATCTTTCACTGTCATGTTACTTCTAAACTACTTTGGTTTGCTTTCTAGTAGACAGACAGATATGACTATGAAGTCAGTCATTTACAAGGAGTGGAAGAATCCACAGTAAAAAAGAATTACAAAAGGTGGTCTAACAGTCTTTATGTTGACACTATGCAAGTAAGTCAAGGAAATGAGAAAATTGCGTGAATATTGAAAAAGTTTTTTCCAGCAGCTAGATTTTATTAGATTGTGGAAGAGACTAAAGATGTTAATTATACCTAGGCTTAGCACTAATTCTTGTGGCAGCCCACTAATCGCCTTCCCACAATTTGATGAATGTCTGGTTGTCATTATCCTTTGTTTACAGGCCTCCACATGAAGGAGGATGTTTCAAGAGGAGAAATGCTTTATTCCATTCCTGGCCCTAGGAGAAACTACACCAGTGACAGCTGCTCTCAAAGAAGAAAATTGTTTGTGCCAATTATAGCCAGTCGGGAAGGAAGCCAGCTAAAACCTCTTATAAACACCAACAAGACTAAGTATAACTGGTTTATACTGCTTACTATAGTGAGGTCAGCTTTTCCTGTCCCGTTTTTGAAGAACTTCATGTCTATCAGGCAGAATGGCAAGGTTTCACCAAACCGTACTGCAAAATGCTGTCTGAGACTTCAACATATATTAGCAGTCTTCTTCTGTTGCATTTTGGTCTAGTCAGTGAATTAAATTGGCCCTATAAAAGATCCACAAGGGTTAGCAAACAATTTACATCCTTCTTTGATTCCATGCTGAGAGGGCACGTGGGTCTTGCTTGAAATTGTATTCCATCACCATCATGAAGTGTTTTTCATTTGGGTTTCTATCATGCAATGGAAAGCTGCTTAGTTATAAGTAGCAAACAATGATGGAACATCTAAATAGACAGGTAGGATGGTGGGAGAGTCTGCCTCTATTCCAGAATTCCCAGAGAAGATCCTTGTTCTGCAGAGGTGTCACTGTGCACCAGCTCCGCTAGAGGCTGGATGTTTGATCCAGTATGAATAAGGTCTGAGTCAATAATAGGGTTTTGTTTCAGAACTCAAATCAAAAGAGCTAATGGATTTAGATAATGCTGAAAAGAAAACCTTTGTTGTTAAACAGAATGCAAAACAAAAAAAAAGGGGGAAAACAGAAGGCTCTGTTTGGTGCAGACAAAGTGACTTCATTTTGTTTTTATTAAAGACAAAGCAATTCAAAGTCTCATCTACAGTAGCAGCACAGAGGTAGCTATGACCAGCCTCCTTGATCAATGGTGAGGGCACTCCCAGGCTGCGGGATGTCTAAAGAGAAATAGTGTTGCTGTCTGATAGGTTTAATTCTGAGTACCCCATCTCCAATAATGTCTTAAACATTATATGACAGACACATAGAGGCAGCTAGCGTTGGCATAAGCTTTCTTGCAAACTGGTCCTGAAACCCGATTTATTTCTTTGGTGGTTTACACAGTGGCTTAGAGCATGTAGCAGCTTATTCATGCATGTAGAGTGGTTTTTTTTCCCAGTCTATTCCCCCTAACCAATAAAGTACTTGAACCAACACTCAGCAATTTTCACTGGAGTGTGTAGGAAATGGATCAACCTGGAATACAAGACAGCAGGGCATTAACTTAGCAAGACTCAAGGACTCAGGTATTTTGGGGTGAAGGAGAAATCCAAATACAGTTTTACATAGTAAATTAATTATTTAACTATTGGGTAAATGGAAGTGGAAGAGGTTTAAATCTCAGTGGATAGGATTGTTCTACTTATTCAGTTTTGATCCATCTCAAATTTACACATTTTTTTTGATTGCACATGGTTTTTGTATTAATGCTTCAAATGATGCCTGATGCTTATTTATGAGAACTAACAAAGTTTTTCTTTTTTTTTTTCATAGAGGTGCTTTCCATTAATCTGTTCATTGAACTACACGATTCTCTTCCTGCACTTACTTTTACAATGTTTTCCTCCATTCTAAACACAATAAGACACAGCTGTGATTTTACAATCAAAGACCCAAATGCGGCATTACAATATAATACGATCAACAGCATCAACACAAGGCTGTAATTTCGAAGATGAAATACGACGAGTGTTATCCTGAATAATGACAGCTGAGATAAGGTAATGTAAGTAGCTTGGAGACTCAAACTCAGAGAAAGTCAAGCTTTGGTAAGAGTGAGTATGAGGCATTTGTTGCAGTAATGGATTTAGGATAATATAGCAAGATTTAGATAAGTCTTTCCACCCGAAGATGCTTCTCTCTTCTACTTACTTCATGATTTGGACTAGAACCCAATTTTTTTCTTCTCTAGAAAGTAATTCCCACACACTTTTTATACAGAATGCTTAAAAGCCAACTGTTTCCTTGAATTACAGAGTTCACTCCCTTTCCCAGCAGGACCATAGCTCTTGGGGTCAAAAAAAAAGATTTTGCTCAGTTATTTTTACGAGTATTTTGTGCCATCAGGCTCTCAACTTTGCTTAGTGCCTTTGAATGTCACTGTAATAAAAGTAACTGTTTATAATGTATAATTTGCTGAAGTCACCTGGGAAATTGTTTTCAGGGGCAATGCTTGTAAGCATTTCAAAGATACTTCATTATGTTCCTGGTCTCTCTGTCCTTCCACTCAGAGCCTGCTCTCACCTTTCCGAGGAAGGTTGGCACAGGAAAAAAGCCAGATCATTGGAAGTGACTAAAGTAAGATAAAGTATGAACAACTGGAAAAGAAACTTTCAGAAAACAAAAATACTCCTTCCCAGTCAATAAAACTATAGGTGAATATGTATTTTAAGGAAGTGATTTTTGAAAATAGAATCATAGAATGCTTTGGGTTGGAAGGGACCTCAATAATCATTAGTTCCAACCCCCTGCCATGAGTATTTTAAACTATACATGCAGAAAACCATTGCAAATATTTAGTAATTTTTCTATGGTTTCTTCTTTTTTCTTTGGCATACCCAAACCCTGGATGAACTGCTGGATGTGTTGTTCCACACATAATTACCATATAACTTTGACTAGGCCACAAAGAGATTAGAGAAAAAGCAATGAAGTAATTTTCTGAATCATGGCAGTTAACACTTCCTATTCCCATGTTTTAATCCATT